>REGL01000378.1:143893-161849 GCA_004194395.1 Aurelia aurita complex sp. Pacific | reverse complement strand
TTAAACGATGCGAAGATGCCATTTATTAGTTAAAGGGATTGACTTCCTTGTCCCCTTTTGACATTCACAAACAGCACTGCGACAACTGTTGGAGGTCAATACAACTTACCCCTCCCCCTTCAGTTTCTCAATGGATTTGGACGAATCACGAAAACCACCTTTGGCGATGATTGGGGGGGCGGCCGCCCCCCTTGCCCCCCCTGGCTACACTACTGTACTGCCCGGACTTTCAATGCTGTCAAGCAAGCAAGAAATTAGCTATCAAGCATCGCAAAGAACAAATTCATATTTCCTCACCAGTCAGAGCAAGTGAACTATTCATTTTTAGCCTTTTTGTGTGGGAAGAATGAGCACATTACGTGATGGGGCAGATTTCTGTATAGGGAAGAAGGAAAGAAGGAAACGGGGTAGGCTACGGATGCTTTTCATGCCAAAAGTAGCAATGGGTCAGGCATACTTGAAATAGTCTGACAATTGAAGTTGCCACTAGACACTAGAGCGGCAAATAGGGTAGAAGATCAATTAATGGCAGCAAATGTTGAGCTTTCATTTGACAACTGACAGGCACGTTTATGATTCAAACTAGCTGTTAATAAAGTTAAGTGAGTGCAGCTCAGAAGAGTAGGACAAAACAATCGTCTGTCAACCTGGGGGTACTCACTACCATTCACAAGCAATTTCAATCATTCTCCTCTTTCAAAATAATGTATAGGTACAATTATTTTCCCTTAAGCTTCGTGAAGCATTTTTACAAAATATTGCATCATATTTTGCCCACCCAATGCATGTCAGAACCGACATCATTTGAGGGTAGAATTTTGATTCCCCAGCAGGTCTTCGAGTGACCAGCTTCTGTCAGCTGCGACACAAGCAAATATTTTAATGACCAAGTACTGAACGTGAAAATTGAAAGTAACAAGTTCACCTTATGTTGAAGAATTCTATCTGTTGTCTAGGCTACAATTAACCCACTTCCAGTGCCCAGGTTCACGGCTTCAACATTTCAGACTTCTTCCTCTTCGTCATCGATAATCGCAATACGCAACAAGCAACAACAAAACACAGCAACAACAAGAAACAATATCATTATGGAGGAGCAAGAGACGAAAAGGAAATTCCCTTTTCGGCTAACAAGTTCACCTTATGTCGAAGAATTCTATCTTTTGTCTAGGCTACAATTAACCCACTTCCAGTGCCCAGGTTCACGGCTTCAACATTTCAGACTTCTTCCTCTTCGTCATCGATAATCGCAATACGCAACTAACAACAACAAAACACAGCAACAACAAGAAACAATATCATAATGGAGGAGCAAGAGACGAAAAGTAAATTCCCTTTTCGGCTCTCTCTAACTCATCCACAATAATAGTTAAGTCTTGTTGGGGAAATGAGATACGGTTTGTGCGAGGAAACTAATGTGTCCCCCGTGCAGTAGGTTAATGCTCATGCGCCCTTCAGAGTTCCAACCAAAAACGTTACTGCACATGAGTATTAACCCTACTGCACGGACACGGACATACGTCTCCTCGGACAAACCGTATCTCGTCTGCCCAACAAAGTCTGCTCTGCTCGCAGGTTATTTCTTGCCCCAATGCTTTACATGCACCGGAATTCATCACACATCCCCACAGGGTACCTATTTTTCACATTGTTGAGAAATTTAGATGCTGTAAAGAATTTTCAATACCAAAAGATTTTAACTTGTCAAGAAAGCAAAAGAGCCTTTTGGATCATGTATCATACCAACTGATCAAGGAAATAAAGAAGGAGAACCTTAATCCATCAAATATGCAACAAAAGAAGAAGTTGATGAAAACAGCAGATGTCCCAAAAGTACTCCTGTTTGAAAAATCACTATAATTTGATTACACGGCCAATTTTCAAATTTCTTTAATTGGCAAATAGATCAACAAAGACCAAATTAGTTTCTCATGCAATCTAAAATTAAAAGTTCAAATTTAGCTTTAAATATACAAAACTCCTCTTGCGATTGCTTTTGAAATCAGCAAATTTTGCTTTTGAATAAACAGTGACATGTGAAATTGAATTTTATTAATTCATCAAGCTGTCTTTCTATTAATTTTAGGCATGATCAAAGTGTGCATACATACATACATACATACATATTATTATTTATACGCGAAACCACTTCAGCAAAAAACCTAATACAGCTCTTTTGATTAAAAATAAATGAAATATTATCTATGATAAAAAAAATGTGCTGTTCTTCCAGAGGGTCGTGTTTCTGGTTGATTGTTCTTTACCTTTTTCATCTCGTCAAATGCGCTTTTAGTTCCTTTTTGAAGTACCTTAGTGTTTGGATGTCTCTAACATTAGCTGGGATATCGTTCCAAAAGCCTTTAAGGCAGAGTAATAAAATTCTTTTTGGCATGCTCAATTTTAAGCCTGGGGATCTGGAGATCTATACAATTCCTTGTTTCATAATTTGAGTATGCGTGTAATTTTGACCATTGAATTAGAAATGATTTGAAACTCAGTGCAATTCAATTTGTGAGAAAATAACCGAGACAAATTTTGGTATGTTATTTGATAACACTTACTTTCTTGCATGCCCACTCGACCAGCAATCTGTTTAAAGGACAAGTCCGGGGTTTCTACAATAAATCTCAAGAAGCAACCTTACCAACTAACTGCCGAACACCAATTGTTAGTTCTTGCCAAGTTTTGCAATCTCTGTCTGTTGTAAATTCGTACAAAATTTTTCGTAAGTTAGGCTCAATGTCGTCGCCATTTTGTAAGAGTACGCGATAAGGCTAGCTTCGGTTTGGAGGATTGATTGTGACGTCGAAAAGTTACTGGAGAGTTTTGCGGGAAAACAGCCTATTTTCAGGTAAATGATGACGTCAATTCGCTCATTTCGCGGATTGAAGTACTCAATTTCGCAGAGAAAAGAGAGAGAAGGTTGGAAGAAAGTACTACACACCATTCACAACATTGTAATCTTTCATTTGCTCAACAATTATTCCAATCCCGGACTTGTCCTTTAAAGACCCATTGTCAACCATGATCCTTTGTGCGCAGAATGGAAGCAAGACAGAGAATTTAGGCCCAAAAACAACTTTAGGGGCCAGGCCTTTAGAATTTAGGCCCAAGATAACACGAAGGTTGATTTTTTGGTGTCAGGAAGGATGATGGTTAGCAATGGGTATTTAAGGATGTGTTTTTGTTCTACCCATTGTGAAAACAGGAGATTTGGTAGACTCGGAATTTGTGTCTGATCTAAGTGATTTTTCTATCACAATTCAAACCAAAAAACAACAAGAAAATGCAATATTCTGTGTTGTTCATAATAGAAATAGATATGGCGTTATCTAGTTCTGACTATGAACTGCACTTGACAGTTTCTTCTATCAAGAACCTGGGGTTATTAACTGAAAAGAAGACTTTTCGTCGGCTATAAACAAATCAATATTTTGACGTAAACGGACACATGTCGTTTTAAATGATGTATGATTCATTTAATCACTGGGTCACGCTATGAAATCTAATCATGAAAAGTGCGAAGAGAAAAGATTAACAAAGAACAAAGAACAATACTGATTTGATTACTGACAACCCTGAAATGTATCATGAAATGGATGGCAACAGACAACAATTGTGAAATCTGTGAAACGTATCATGTAAATAGTTGACGGTAGATGAGAATAATAAAAGCTTGAGATGCGTCATGAAAATGGATGGCGATAGGTAACAATTGTGAAAACAGTAAAATTTGTTGTGAAAATGGATGGCGATAGGTAACAATTGTGAAAACAGTAATATTTGTTGTGAAAATGGATGGCGATAGGTAACAACCGTGAGAACCGTAAATTTGTTGTGAAAATAGATGACGATGAAAAATTTGAATCTGCAAGGACACAACAATATCGCTAGCAATGTCAAATGGATATAAAGAGCTCATCTTCATTTGGACATGAATGGAATCACAAGGAACTATGATGTCGAGCTACATTTCAGATATAGTTCTATCTCATTCAATTTAGACAAAGATATTTTCTGGAATTTTCCTGAAATCGTATCTATTTTACAAGAACCTCGATTTTTGACATTTATCCAATTCACTAAGGAGAAGGCCCGTCGCAGCATTATTAATGAGTAACTGGATTAAAAGCAGTTTAAGAAGAAATTCATTGGAGCAATCCTGACAGAAGGAAATAATCCTCTTCTTTCCATCATCACAAGATCATAGCCAGCAATACTTGCAGTAAACAAGCGGAATTTCAGTTTGCGAACCCTTCGAAGATCAATCACACCATATGCTGCTTTATTCATAGTTACAAGAGCCAGTTGCAAACATGACATGGAAACAAGCAGTATTGCTATTGTGAAGCCCAAAGTTAATTCTATAATCGATAAACGAATTATGTGAATTTTTAAGAGGATTTTTGGTACAAAGTATCATTACCACAGAAGGGAAGAAAAGTTGAATAGTATCTGTTGAGTGTGTGGTATTTGATGTCCTACTACTATACCATCGGGTGAGTCAGAATTTTAGAAAAGGTATGGATCTTTTTGAGCCTGTAATTTTCTGGCCTCCGTGAAGAAAGGGAAGAAAGAGTCTGCAGGGATGGACCAGTGGTAGCACGCTTGACTACCAATCTGAAGGTTGGTGGTTTGAGTCCTAGCCCTGCCGAACCTGCTACAAAATGAGAGGAGAGTTGCCCACTTTCTTTGATTCCAGGCTAAAGGAATCACGAGGTGTGGTCACATCGAGAGGAAGGACCAGGACGCTGCTTCGATAAGCTAAGCTTGTCAGTGTCCTAAAACTACCTTGGGATGCTATGTAGAAATGTATACAAAAAAGAAAGGGCTTATGAAACAAAAAGAGCAAAGGCTTGCTACGGCCGGCCGCCCAACTAAAGGCTGTCCGTCACGTATCGGATTGACTGCAATAAAATCAGAGCTCAACACAATTGCACAATGGATCTCTCTGTGAATCTGTATATTTAGAATAAAGGAGAGCTGATCGTGATCACTTTCTACGATCGTAAAAAGTCAGTAGGATCAGCAGCCATGCAATTCTCCTATTCTTTGTGTTGTCATTATGATCCAATCAAATGCATGACAGACTGCCTTTGATTATTCTAATCTTCTTTTCAAATAACTTGCGAAGCACGTCGAAACAACGGCTGCATGAATAGACCTTTTAGCTATCCTACAAAAGGGTCTGGATCGAACGATATTTTTATACATTTTATGCGCAAAGCTCGATTGAGTGGCGTTAGAGCTTCTATCACTAAGAGTACCCTCACATGAGAAAACTCAGACCGATCTGAGTGTCAGATCGATTTGAAAATTGGCTGTGTCTGCAAATTTCGTTCCCCCTCACATGAACATTCTCAGATCGGTTTGAGTTCAGCTCACTTGCTCTGCACATGCGCATTTGACAAACATTTCTTGAATACAACAATGCGCGCATTCCCCTGTCATTCAGAACAATTATGATTCCATTTTTGAAGATTTATCTTGATTGTTTTGATTGCCAAAGAAACGCAAGGAATGTCATTCACACTTGTTTTGAAATTTCAATTCGCCCCAAAAGGAAAAAAGTTTCTGCTCACATGAAAATCTCAGGTCGACCTGAAAGCTCAAACCGACCTGAGAAACCGAAACGAATCTCAGGTCGACCTGAGTTTCAATTCGCCTGCGTCATGTGAGCACTCCAAGGGCTTAGACCGCAGACCGAATTGAAACTCAAACCGATTTGAAACTCAGACCGGTTTGAGTTTGCTCTTGTGATGGTAGTCTAAGGCTAGTAGTTTTCAAACTATTAAACATATTCCTTTAAAGTAGCTATCAACATACAACTTAAGTTGTAAGTTAAAAGTGTCAGTTGAGGTGCAAAAGTTCAGTTGCTCAAACTAATCTGATCGTTCTCTCTATTTGCTGCCTTGTTACCAAATTTTTTTGAGCTCGTATCTCTAGTGTTTAGTGGACAATTTTAAAATGCAAGGTATGTACATTCAAGGTGAAGATTAGGAAATGCAGCTATGTAATCAGAACTTCTCGATATCTCATCGTTTCGATCATTCATCCAGTCAAAGGGTACTTTTTTGAGACAACCAATAGAATTAAGTTGTTTGGATGTGGACGAGGAATGACGAGGAATGAGATCTTGTTTCCAAATAGCAAGGGCAGACACAACTGGATAAGAAGCTGTACGTACTTTGCTTACATTTTTGGGGAGGCTTTTTTGCTGTATCGTCTTACTGCAACAGCGGGAATTAAAGAATTTCATAGCCTGTGTTCCAGACCACTTGGAAAGGAAAGTAGTCTGTGTAACAGAGCACCAATCCGTGTTCAGACGATGAATTGAATTGCGAAATAATTAAGAGCATTCTTTCACACATCTGATTGGTTGCAATGAAATCAGTGACAAACACAACGGATATTTTTGTGAATATGTGCGTTTGAAACAAGCGAGGGCTGATCGTTATCACTTTGTACGGTAGTAAAAAGTTAATAGGATTAGCAGGCATTGAAATCTCCTATTCATTGTATTGTAATGTGAGTGCTTTGCATGAGACAGGCTTTTCTTTCTGATAACAAAACAAATAGCAATTATGCGAATTATTAGCTGCGTATGCTAATTTTTCTTCAGATTCTGAAGAAAATTTCTGAACACGGATTAGCTCTCCGTTACACAGATCATTTTCCTTTCCAAGTGGTCTGGAACACATGCTATAATTTCATAGAGTAACGCATGCGTCTTTGCAAGACGAGTAACAGTTCTTTACTAACTTGAAGTTAGCCCTACCCCCAGAGCCGCACTGCCATGCAAGTGCTATTAGCATGACTGTAGCATGACTTATGAGGTGCTTTGATGATTTCTCTCTTCAATGCTTTATAATGTCATTCTTTGCTTAGAAGCTAGCTCTCTGCAAGAGCTAGAAATATCAAAGTGTGAGCGAAGCGAGTGCTTTATCTGCTTGGTCAAAAATGAAGCCAAAGCTGGGTCTTGCACATGATATGGAAGCATTATCTGCCCATTAACGTTGGAGTAACATTTTCTCCAAATGTGTTTAAAGATAATGTTGATTAATAGGACTGTTTATTGTTGGTAGTATTAGTAGCTGCAGGGATACGGTGTCTAAATAATTCAAAGTGAAAAGGGTCGACAAGAGATGTGCCCAAACCATAACCGGTCGGGCTTCAATGCAAAGAAAACGGAGCTTTTAGTGAAGGTCAAATCATGATAAAACGGATGTCAGCGAAATATTTCTCGCGTAATTTCAATTTGATTTCTGGTACTCAGTGTCCTGGAATTTAATTTCCCTTGCTAATCGGCGATAATGGGCGGCCGGGCATAATGGGCGACACAATTTATTACTAGCAATTTCTTTATTGTTGGCTTACAAAAAATGATAGCTAAAAATAGATAGCTAATTATTTCCAACGTTAAAATGTATAATACATATATCCACTTAACACTATTCTCACTCATTTATTATTGTGTAAACATATTAAACTCTGTATTATAAAAATTTCAATTCAATTTATCAGTCACACTCTGATGATAGTAATCTTAACTAAGGGCCTGTTCATATGGAGAAAGTTTCCGCGCCTAGCCGGGAAAATGTGTTCATATGGGAAAATATTTCCTCGGCTAGGCGGGATCCCGGTAGAGTTCTGGCGAGATCTCGGCTAGCTGGGGAAATGTTTTCTCATGTGAACGCTCGTAGTGTTTCATGTGATAAAGCTATATGAGGTGAGATCTCGGTTGAACGGGAATCCCGTTTCACCGGGAAAATGCCGGGGAAACTTTCTCCATATGAACAGGCCCTAAGGTATTACAGCACTGCGCCACAATACCCTCGATGTCATTCTTCTGTCATATCTAGGACTGGATGGCTGTATCTCCGTTCATTTTATGAAAAAAACCGACTGGAGATGAAAGAAATGTTTGAAGAAAAAAGAAATTCCAAACAATACTATGTGATGAGGACTCGCTCAACCGATGATAATTAGCTATATCATTGTCATCTCTTTTCAGACAAGTTGACGCTGCAAAGAAAAACGTAAAGATAGCGGAATTCCGAAAGATATAGAATTAATTATTTGAAGCACCCTGCAAAGAAAGGAAAATTTCAAACAATACTGCGCAAGGAAGACTGGCCTGGTAATCAAACTATCATCTTTTACATTTAAAATTTGAATTGAAGCTTCAAAGGAAATTTGGAATACAGCAGTTGTTTTAAATTGAGAATTGAAATTTGAAGAAACCTGCCAAGAAAATAGAATGTTAAACAATACTTCATTCAGAAGACTCAATCTACTGACCTTGATATGATACAGTTATCTTTTTCTGTTGAATACAAGTTGAAGCTTCAAAGGAAATACTGCAGCAGGATTTTCAAAATTTAGGATTGAAAATTTGAAGGAAAAGTGCAAAGAAAGCAAAATGTTGGACAATACTGCATGAAGAAGATTCACTCTTACAAAGCTCGTGTATTCATTCTACGGACCTTGTGATGATACTTACAAGTTGAAGTTTCAAAGGAAGCTCTGCAGCACAATTTTGAATATTTAGAACTGAAAATTTGGAGAAAAGTGCAAAGAAAGCAAAATGTTGAACAATACTGCAAAAAGAAAGATTCACTCTGCAGATCTAGTAGCCACACTATCATTCTTTTCTGCTGAAGACAAGTTGATGTTTCAAAGAAAAGTTTAAAGGCAGCAGGAGTTTCAAAATCTAGAGTTAAAAATTTAAAGAAAAGTAAACAGAAAGTAAATTCAATATTTCAAACACTACTTCATGAAGAAGATCCACTCTGCAGACCTTGTGGAATCACTCTACTGCCTGACCTTGTGATGATACTAGTACCTTGTTCTGTTGAATACAAGTTGAGGCTTCAAAGGAAACTCTGCAGCAGAATTTTAAAAGTTTAGAATTGAAAATTTGGAGAAAAGTGCGAAGAAAGTTCTACTGACCTTGTGGTGATACTTACAAGTTGAAGCTTCAAGGGAAGCTCTACAGCAGAATTTTCAAATCTACAGAAGAAAGAAACATTTAAAACAATGTACGACGAAGCACAGACGCTGTATCCAGACCATTCATTGTTACCACAACCACACATCATTACACTTGTAATCATCAATTCTTTACTGATATTATCTAACATAGCAGCGAGTCTGCTTTTGAGCTACGCAATATTGAAACTAGGATTATTGAAGAGCATATCACATCGCTTGATATTTGCACTGACTATATCTGATTGTTCAATTGGCATCATCTTACAACCGTCATTAGTAGCTATTCTAATGGTGAAGCATGCAGATCTCCAAAAAACAGCAGCTATGATTGGTCAGTTCTCTGCGTTTCTCTTCGCACACTTTTCCAGTGTCATGATTATGATTATCGCTCTGGATCGATACCTTCACATGAGGTATCTTCAGCAATACAGTGTTTATATGACAAAGAAAAGATGCCACGTGATGATCCTCTGCAATTTTATGGCAAATTTTATTCTGGCTGTGATTGCCGTTTTCTCTTCGTTTGAAGGCTTTTTCATTTATCTAAATATAGCATTTACTGCAGTGGATGCCTTGCTACTTTTAGCAGTGGTTTGTTTGTATTCGTGTACGTATCTGTCAATTCGCAAGCGTGTCAGCGTGATGGATCTCAACAAAGGATTCAGTGCAAGAAGAAAGCGATATGATTTTGAACTTGCCAAAGGAATGATGTTTGTCTTACTTTCAATATTCATTTGTTATGCACCATTTAACGTATTTGAAGCAATCATCTATTTCAAATCCCATATGAATGCAAAACTGACAAATGGTAACAAGAGTCTTTTGATTGGCTACTATTGGTCGTTGATCGTCATTTTCTGCAGTCCTACATGCAATGCTGTTCTCTTTATTGCATTTAACAGGAGGATAAGATCTTTTGCAAAATCATTTATTTGGCAGATGCATGATGTGCAAGAAGAACAAGTTTCGAATGAAAATAAAGACGCTACTACCCCTGCAAGCTAAGGTGTCCTTGAAAGGAATCTCAGCATGTCAAAATCTTGGCCTATCGGATGTCAGAATATCCTTTCGATGTACACATAATTTCTATAAGAAACTAACGAGTCTCGCAAAGGTTCCATAACAATCTCCGTGTTCATATTACCTGTGCCCTCGTGAACATTTCAAAACAATATTTGTTTGTTTTTTAGATATTACTTAAAGACACTCGTAATTCTCATTCTCTAAACGATGCAAAAACGCTTCAGTCTGCCCATTAGATCATTTAGTTCTAACAGTCCGATGTCATTTGGGTCACAGATTTGGAACGGCCTACCTAACGAACTAAAATCTGCAGAAAATTTGAGAAAATTTAACACTATTTTAACAGGGTGAAAAAAGTGATTTTCTACCTCTCCCCCCATAATTTTATCCACCAGTATAACAGCTATGACAATGGAACTTGCACTGTGTCATAGTTGAACAACGGAGAATCCAAAAGCAGCAGCGATCAATCTATAGTCACGTGATTGGTTGCTAGGCAACCAAAACAATGCAAATTTTAACAGAATCGAGATATTTGCCAAAAAGGCCTACTTTTACCAAATAAAGGGATAAAATTGGCCAAAAACCACCCAAATACCTCCTCCATAGCATTAATTTGTAGTTTCATATGGATTTTTTTGGTTTCTAATTAATTAACTAATTAGTAATCGACAGTTTGATTTAATGCAAAGTTACTTGCTCAATCATGATGATTAAAACCATTAATTTCACATATATTTGGTAAAGTGTGCCTTCATCAATTTTTGAAGTCATTCCATGAGTTCTGCATGCAAAAATTGCTAATTGATTATAAATATGACGTCATAAAGATTGATGAGGTCATAGATTTAATAAATTGCTAATGTCAGGAAATGTGAATAAATCATATATCAAATGAAAGTACTCATCAAGACAAATCAAATGGTATACATATGTATACTGTTGAGATTCAGTTACAAAGAAAGAAGTTAGCGTCATTTCAAAGAATTTATTTGTGACCACTCCCTAAATATAGGCATGTGCTGGCTACGTGGCCAAATAATAGGTATCAAAATTTTTATTTTCTGATTGCCAATTAAATTTAAGTGAAAATCAGGGCGATTCAGCGTTATAGCCAGCATCGTTCGAGGGCTGCTAAAAAATATTTGACCGGCAAAAGTAATGCCTGTCAATGCCTGCCTGCCAGTTTAACGTTATAATTTATTTCAATTTCGATTAGTTAATTATGTATATATGTATATATGTAGAAAAACATTTTAGGTAGAAAGAAGGCGTTATGTACAGAACGCGTTTCATCCTTTCAGTGAGGAATCTTCAGCCTGTATATATGTGTATCTGTGCACTCATATAGCTCCTTGTCAATGCATCCACTGTACTGCACGCACTTACATGGGGTTATGGTGATGGTGATTGATAGAGCGTCTAACGCAACTCAATTAAACCTTTTGCATGAAAACGTATACAAATTTCACTTGATGCAGTCTCTTTTGTAGAATAACTAAAAGGCCTACCGGGTGAGCCAGAAAGAAGTTCCCACATTCGAAAATCCGTAGCACCACAAGTGCTTTATGTAATTTCAATGATTCGAATTGTAGTTAAAAGCTAAAAGATCAAAGTATTTTTGTGATTTTTCTCGTCTTCTTACGAGCACTGCAGATACAGGGAAATTCAACTTTCAAAAATTTCATGTTTTCAAAATAACTAAAAAGGGCCTAAAATACTTGATCAAATTGTTAGGAATCTCCTCACACAGAACAATACAATACACAGGCGCTTCACCTCTCTCAAGAGTAATAAGACAGATTCTCAAACAGATACTAAAGATTTTCAATCCCATGGCAATAAATGTGCAACGATATCTCTCACCCATGAGAAATTGCTTTTTCTCTGTAGCTCTGAGCGAGGAGTCCTTTATGATTTGATCATGCATTTTAGGCTTTTTTCAGTTATTTTGCAACCACAGATTTTCTCCAAAGTTGAAGTTGCCAACTTTTCCAATGCTTGTATTAAGGCTAAAAAAATCACAAAAATAGTTTTAAATTAAATTAAAATAAACAAAATTGGCAAGTCACATTTTTAACCCCAACGTGAGCAATTTTCGTCAAATCATTGTCAAACAGGCAACAATCCGAAGATCTCGAAGAACGAGGTTTGAGATCTAAGAAGGGCCACTTGAGGTCTTTAAGTCGTTCTTAAAAATTATAAGAACTCAAACGACCCAGTGGAAAGACGTATTCCATTGCCTCTGGTCACCCCAGGAGCGGGCAAGTACTGTAAAATATTTGACCCCATGTTTGTGCAAAGAAACTGGAAAAAATAACCGGTTCTTTCATCATACAATACAACTTTCCTGCCAATACAACCAGTGTTTGGAACAAGGGTGAAATTTCAAAACCAATCTTCCTATTCCATCAACTTGTCACAAACATTAAGTTTTCTAACCTCCTATCAAATCATAATTCTAACATTTACCTGAAAGTTGGTTCTATCTTTTTCTAGCCTGTGTTTCGGGTGTGGAATTCAGGCTATCTTTGCCCGCCAAATTTAGAAAGACCAGTATCTCAAATTTTAATGAAAGCGGTTCTACCCTTGTCCGGTAAATTTCCGAAAAAGAGACCAGGATTTCAAACTTTTCACCAAAGCGCTTCTGCGTTTTTTTTGGCAACCGGTTTTGGGACACTTGTACTTTATGGCAACAATTACTACTTGCTTTCCAAAACAGTTTGGTCGAAACTACCAGTTTTTGGGACAAACATTGTCAGTGATACATCATTTCAAAATTGTCCGCCAACTTGAAAAAAAGAGCTGCAAAAATTTATCATCAAAAGCGACCAGTTATTGGGACAAAGGTAAAACAAACTTTTTTCGTGAACTACCGGTTTTCGGACAAAGGTAGGACCATCATTCTTAGTGTGATATACCCGCCCTTGTCACCCAAACGAGGTTGATGACCGAAACAACAAAGTGAACAAAGTGAAAACATGAAAATGAACCAAATGACTACTACGACACAAATAACAAAACAACCCAATGGATCAAACGAGTACTGTATTCAATTGAAGTTTAGCGCCATCAAATAACTTTTCAATCTCTTGTACACAAATACGAAATAAGTAGCCTGCATGCAGGGTGCAGACTCTGTTAAAAAAGTTGAAAAGTAAAGCCTGCTCAGCTGATCCATTTTTCTTGTTCGCTGACATCAGCATTTTGTTTCGTCTGTGGAATGCACGGCACACATAATATCAAGGCTTTATCAAATTTTTCCTGATTCCAAACAGACGACGTTGTTTGCGTTAAAGATTCTAAAGAGGACGATGGAGCTCCCCCAAAACAAATCAAATGGTTCCTTGATTCCTGGGAACTTGTGAAGAAGAATAGTGCCTCAGTTGCTCCAGTCTCTACCTTTATCCCTTGTTCCTCTCCTCATAAGCGTACGAGGCGGGGGGGGGCGGGGCAGGGGGGTGGCAGCCCCCCAACTTTAGAAAAATCATCGAAAATGAGCCCCAATCGGGCAAAAAATGCGCTCAGTTGGGCAAAAATTATGCTAAATAATGGACTTTGTGTTGGGCAGCCCCCCTAGATATTTTCTTCCCGTACGCTTATGCCTGTCCTGTCCAAAAATCTGCACGCAGGCTAGAAATAAGATACGACTTGCATTAGACGAGGAAGAGCACATGGCATGTGCAGATCATGCGTTGGCAAATGCGATACAGTATAGAGATGCGCCGAAGGAGCATTAGGTAGACCTACAGTAAAGATAACGTTTACTGTGGAAACGATCTTCAATCTTTGCTTTTAGTGATAAGCACAAGATTGCTAGATCGATACATTCCCTTCTAATTAAACACTTTCAATTGTATCTACAAGTTTGCTCGACAATATTTTCTTACGGAATAAACAGACTGCTGGTATGCTTACAAAATCAGGCTAGGATATGCAGACAAGGATTAATGAAACATGTAGAGGCGTGAAGACTCGTTAAAATGAGAATACAAGCTCTTGGTCAATATTTGTCCACTTTTCAATGAAATGTATTGAAAATTTTATGAAGATGTGAATAATGCAAGGTTTCTTGTCATAATGTTTGATACCTAAGAAGTGTTTGCAGAATGTTATGTATGCTTCTTTTATTCATGAATTGATTTCATTTGACATGTTACTTTTACGGTATCTAGTTCTGAAGTGACAGAGTGACCTGAATAGAAGATGAGTAAAATTTCATGATGGATCATCCTAATTGATCAATTTTGTTAGCCGAATTCCACCGAAAGTAAAGTTAATCTGCAATTCAAGTATTCAGATATCGCAGTTTCTAAAATCGGTTATTTGAGCAAGCGATTTCAGCTGTTCAGCGAGGAACATCCGGATATCAGCTAAAAAGTTCCAATTTTTCTGGATATGTAACAGCAACATTCGACACCTCTTGTTTTCAGCATAAACTCGACAACGTATTCATCATCCAAGGACCGTTATTTAAGCAGCTTTATCGGCTGTTTGTCCTCAATTTCCTGCTGTTTAGGAGATTTCACTATGTCGTAAGTTAACCGATCAAGTCAGGCGGTTCCTTTTCCTTTGGACTTCGCTTTGAATCTAGACAGCATAGGCTCCAAATCTTTAAATCGGTGTAAAAGGTGGGTGTAACATTGTGTTCCCTATTTCTTTCAATTGAATGGTTTGAAAGAAACTTTAGCTACTGATCTAAAATTATACCGTTAGACTATTCTGAGATCTTGATAATTTTTGAAATTACAGCGTAGTTTATATTTCAACTCTTTTGAGGATCTGACGTCATCAAATTTCTAAATCGTAACCCAGAAGAGTGAGACGTCATCAAATTTCTAAATCGTTACCCAGAAGAGTGACAGACCTTTGCTTGATACCACATTGTAGACATTAATAAATTATGGTTTTCTTTATATGTTTTTCATGCTTTATCAAAAAGTTTCCAATAACGATGGTTTAAAGATATTTTCAAATTTTTTCTTGAATTCTTAGAAAAGAAGAAAAACACTCTAATTCTGAAAATATTGAAATTTTTTGTAAAGTCCAACAGTAACATTATAGCCAAATAGATAAAGTTTCTATGTAGCCATTCAGTTTAAAGAAATAAGGTCATAGAATGTTACACCCACCTTTTTAAAGATTTGAAACGTATGCTAATCTAGACATTCTTGACGGTTATATGCACATAAGAATGGGCATATTTAGATGCAGGTGGTATTGGCTAAACTTTGACTTTTGTTATGGGTGTATCAGCCACATTTTTGCAAAAGGCATCGTTGGCTGGACCAAAGTTTTAACAAAAATATACCCTCGCCCTGACCAATTATTGCGATTGCGGAAATTAGCAATTCTCGAGCTGCTAGCCATTACTGAACCATGAGCCAAAAACCAGCCACTTTTGAACCAGCTGTCTCATGGCTCATACATCTTCTCTAACCTCGACTGGACCACCCATCTCATGGACCACCCATCTCATGGCTTGTGAAATCGATGTACTCTTGATAAAATCTTTTCAAAATTCTTGTCTTAGTTTGTCAGTCAACTGTAATTGCAGTTCAGGATACCTACATTGGATTTTTCTCACTTAATGAAGATATATTTGCATATACTCAAAGATGGGAGATAAAGTTGAAACAATTTATCCATACGACTCCAAGTTAAAGGCAGGACATATTGCAGCTTTGATCACACTCAACACAATTGCATCATTGTTCAATATCATCATAAACTCTTTCTTGAGTTACGCAATCATTAAACTCAAGCTTCACAGAAAGATATCTTATCGTTTCATCTTATGCCTGAACATATCAGATTTGTGTGTGGGAGCCATAGTACAACCATTACTGTCAGCGAGATTGGCTATAACGGACCCTAAAATATTACCAGTTTTGAAAATTGTACTGCAGTTCACTGGCATCGTCTTTTGTGAAATTTCTGGCGTGATGACAAACGTGATTTCGCTTGATCGATATTTACACATGAGGCATTTGCAATATTACAATGCTCATATGACCCCTAAGAAAGCTACAATCTTGATCATATTCAGTGCAGTTGCAAGCATACTTATTGGAATCGCACTGACCGTAACTACTTTCAATGGCACAGTGATATATGTAAACACGACTGTGTTATCCGGCAATGTCTTAATCCTCTTTGCAATCGTCGTTTTTTATATTCGTGCATACATGTCAATCAAACAGAGAATTTCAACCAATCAAGTGCGTGCTGCAAGATCTAATAGAAAGAGCTCGATTCAAAGACCGGATCTGGAATTCGCCAAAGGCATGATGTTCATCCTGGTTGCATTATTTGTCTGCTATGTTCCTTACCTAGTTATGGGTTTACTCATATCTCTCACAAGATATTTCAAAAATTCTGCTGTCAGTTTAGGCTTGGAACTTGGATTTTACTGGGCACTGCTATTCCTTTACTTCATCTCGTCATACAATGCTTTTATCCTCATGATATTTGACAGAAAACTCAGAGCATTCACCAGAGGGTATTTCTTTGGGGAAACAGAGAGAAGAGAGAGCAGTAACAGAAGAGAAACGTCAGTAAGACTTGAAGACATCCCATGACATTTAACTTCATGATACCAACTAACTTTTCACTTCGGGCATTACGGAAAAATCTCAAGCCCATAAGGTCACCCCAAAAGGTGTTGTGGCGCAGTGGTGTAATTCTCTGACTTTGCAGCCAGCCAGAGCAGTCAGGCGGACAGGGTTCGATACCCGGCAGGGCCTCACCACTTGAGCGTCATAACAAGGGGTCGCGGACTCGATTAGCGCTTAGCTACTTCGGTGATACCAGCGCTTGGCGCTAAAAACCCTCAATACGGGACTGAGGGCTTGATACTTTCCGTATTGCACGCGAAGCGAAAAGTTATACATTTATCCAGGAAAGTATAAATTAAAATCATATTGAAATTTGTGCAAATGGAAAAACTTTAAGCAAAATGTGGAACATAATTTGCATAATGCACCGTCTGTAGGAAACTCTGAATTAAGAACAAGATTTTTGTATCATACATCAAGCCTTCGTTAATCATTATTTCGTTACTGATATATCAAGTCATCATTTCAATCCCCACTCATAGTAGAATGACGTGAAATAAGAGCTGGGTACCAGAGCCAACAAATTTGAAAAAGAAATGTATTTTTATTTTTTTATAAATCTAAAATATAAATCATAAATCTAAAATTTAAATTTTTGGCTCTGGCATCCAGGGTAAGCCATACGCCACTATAAACAGTGACTCGATATATCAGGAATGAAGCAATGAGCAGATAGGTCTCATGTATCGCACATAAATCTTATTTTCAATTCAGAGTTTCCTCCAGCCCATGCACAAGTTGTAAAATAGGATATTGAAAGCTATATTGACGTCCTGACAAAGTACTACAAACTTGTGCGTTTTGATCGTTTTGATGACATTTGGATCAAATTCTTGGACATTATTGAGAGTGTAAATTATCTAATCGAAACAAGGAAAGTAAATGTGCACTTATTTGCCTTTTAATTAAAATTTCAGTAAGCAAAATTTTTCCTTGTTAAACCGTTTAGTTTCCGTTTTTATATTTCATGTTTACATTGATGAATTTCTTTAATGATTAATCATCTTCATTGTTCCTCGCAGCAGGTGGTTATTGTGCTTTCATTCTTTTGAAAAGTGCAGAATTTAGGACATTGTCCTTGCACACTATCATTGCGCTGATTGGGTAGATAAGACAATAAAAAAGAATAGAGTCAGGCAAGTTTCAGTAATTACGCTGTACATCGAAATTGATGAAGGTTATAACTATCTGACTCCTTTTATTCGTGAGAGAAAGGATGATGCAAGAGCATAAAGGCCCGGGGGGTGGGGGGGGGGGGGTACTTGACTAGGGAAGTGACGGGGGTGTGTGGAAAACCTCCCCCCACCCTGCACCCTGTCGCA
>REGL01000378.1:106590-118493 GCA_004194395.1 Aurelia aurita complex sp. Pacific | reverse complement strand
TCGAGGAGAGAGCACCCCCTATTAAAAGAAAAAAAAATCCATATTTTCAGTAATCAGTATGATTCCAAAAGATGCGTTATGTGCAAGAGACCCAGAATGACCACAGTGACCCCAAACCCATGGATCCCACTCCAGGCAAAAAACCCAAATCCACAGCTAATGCCACAGAAGGGTTTTGTACCCAGAACAGGCCCCAAAAGCAAGAGCCCACCAAAGCCACTCCAAAGTCATCATGCTTTAAAGGAATTTTGAGATTTACAGCCTTGACTGAAAAATGGAACCAAAATCGTGGATTTAAATACTAATATTTAATATTTTGTTGCGAACAAATGGATTTTCAATTGCCGGCGAAAACTTAATTTTGAGGGGCATTGCTTGATGATGATAGGAATGTCATTCCAGGATTTAGCACCTGTGTATCTGACAGATCTTATTCCATATTGCAAAGTATTTTTACGATTTAAAAAAAAAATCGCTTTGAATACCACTTTGAATATGCTTATGGCAGACTGCTACCCAAAATTTAGCCAAGAACCCATGAGCGAATAGATTTTATAGATTAGCGGCCTGTGGGGAGACTTTACAGGAGTATGTAAAGTAGTAATGATCCCCATTTGGCTATTTTTGAGAGTCAGCAGAACCACCCCCGAAGTGTCTGCAGGGAAAAGAACAATTATGCTTTTGAGAATGCAAGAACAATTAATTGCACAGAGGTGTGATTGGGAACAATGCGTTCTGTTGAACAATGCTTGTGAGAAATGCAAAATATATTTTCATTTTGCATTTCTCAATTTGAGTTGAGGGCAAACAAAAAAGCATTTCAAAGAAAAGTTAGTGAATCAAGCATCATTTTGCAGACTTTACTTATTTCTGTGAAGGTCTGCAAACAGGCTAATAGATTAGTGACAAAATTGAATTTGCTGATTTTCAGTTAGGTTCCAAATCTTTAAATCAGCATAAAGAGGTGGATGTAAAATTCTACAACCTTTTTCTTCTATTTGAATGGTTTGAAAGAAATTTTTAGCTACTTACCTTTAATTCTACCATTGGACTTTTCAAAAATTGTTGAATATTTTTCAAAATTACAGCGTATTTTGTATTCTAACTCATTTGAGGATGTGACTTTATCAAAAGTTCTAAATGATAAACCAGGAGAGTGATGGACATTTGCTTGATACCATATTGTGGACATTTTCATGTTGCATCAAACAGTTTAGAAACTACGATATGGTTTTTAATTTTTTTGAAAAATGTTCCTTTAATTCTTGAAAAAGAAGAAAAACACATCTAATCTAAAATATTGAATATTTCAGAAAAATCCAATGATAAAATTATAGCGAAATATCTTAAAGTTTCTTTGAAGTCATTCAGTTCAAAGAAATAGGTCAATAAATTTTACACCAACCTTTTTACAGATTTCAAACCTAACTATGTACATTTGAAAGTTGAATAGTAAAATATTCAATATTCATAATTGATACCATGGTGAAACAATGATAAAGAAACACCAGTTTTAAAACTGATTTTACTTGCTTCTATGGGTGTCCATGAATTTTTAACAAGTTTGCTAATTCTTGTGAAATTTAGAGGTTGTGTGGATATGGATGATTTTGTTATTTTAAGCGATAAAGTAGTTGATATCCTGGAACCAAGGTAAGGGTAAGATTTTTTGAGGATTTGCCTATATGTTTCCCTATTTGATTGGTTATTTCTACAAAAGCTATATGTTATGAAGGATTTGCTATTGGAGTAAATCTTCTTGCAATTTCAAATCGGTTTGAAAGTGATACGTAATGTACGGTTGAAGAAGGCCTAACTATTCAAAGAAAACAGGCATCAATTTGGTCTCTGGCACTTTTTTGTNAAGTAGTTGATATCCTGGAACCAAGGTAAGGGTAAGATTTTGTGAGGATTTGCCTATATGTTTCCCTATTTGATTGGTTATTTCTACAAAAGCTATATGTTATGAAGGATTTGCTATTGGAGTAAATCTTCTTGCAATTTCAAATCGGTTTGAAAGTGATACGTAATGTACGGTTGAAGAAGGCCTAACTATTCAAAGAAAACAGGCATCAATTTGGTCTCTGGCACTTTTTTTTGTTTCTTTCAATGCTGAATAATTTTCCCACTAGGGCATCTTCAAAGCAACTGATTAATCTTGAAGTATCAACTTCTATTTGTACGGTAGTAAATCTAGGGTATGTTCATAACAGGTTTTTCAGGTTGTCAGGTACGGTAATTGAAAATGATAGCTATATAGCGGTGACAAGGATGTTAGAATGTTTTTGGCATAAAGTTGAGTACTCAGGCCAATTGGTAAAGCTCAGAAATCTGTCAAGCAATATCCTTACTTGCTTCTTAGAGAAGCCGAAGATAATTTTCCTGTTTCGATAATTCACTAGACGGAAAACTGTCCTTTGAATTTTCATATCTTGTTATCATAATTAGTCTTTCACGATAATCTTGTGAAATTGAAAACAAGAGCAACTGAACTTTTCATGAATCTAAGAGGCATCCTGTTAAACCTCAACAACTCGAAAATGACATCTCGAGCTACGAGACTTCTCGAAAAACTTTTAACTCTCCCCCTTTCCCTTACTTAGCAGCCTTACGGATATCTGGAACAACAACTTGCGACGCCAGCTTGGAATTTCTGAAATTGAAATTTCAGTTGTTGACGTTCAATTTTATTCAAGAGTTGACAGGCTGCCCAGATTGCCTGAATGTCCTCTTCCAATAATTTGTTTGCTCAGACTTACGCTAGAAAGCATTTCAATAATCTTGAAAGCGATATTTATAGCTCTAGAAATTACATCTGGCTTCCAATGATTGTTCATTCCAAGTTGTTTGTCAGCAGCACAATAGGTCACCTGCTTTTAGCTGAAGCAAGCGGGATGTTTAAAGGAGATCCCAGGCATGTTTACAAAAGCTGGTGTTTTGCAGTTGTATTACAGTTAGCGTAATCTATTAGTGTTTTTCACAGATTGTTAAGATCAGTTTTAATATTTAACAGAATCGTGATTACTGTCTGCAATACACGTATTTTTTCATAAGAAACTGCTTGCAAGAAACTCAACTCTCAGATCGCCAAAAAATTAAGAAACTCCGGTACTGGGAGAATATAAGTTAAGAAACTATTTACTTTGATAAAGGAAATCCTTGACATTTCTTTACTTTATTTTCACTTGTTTCCTGTATCATGTTACTTGTAAGGTACTTGAGTAATGTCTAAACATTGGAAAGGCTTAAGAAACGTTGTTTTGAAATGTTCGCGATGGCACAGGTAGTGAACATGAAGATTGATATGGAACCTCTAAGAAACTCATAAGAAACTCTGAGTACTCAAAATCTGATAATTTTAAGAAACTTTCAGTACTGACTGGCCAAAATTCTTAGTTTCTTATAGAAAAAATACGTGTACCACATGAAAAGACAGCTTTCCACTAAACTCTGAACAATTTCACATTCTTGTGCAAAGAACAATATCAAAACAATAGGAAATGCACATTTAGGTTGATTCTATCTGGCTTTTACCACTCTTTGCAAAATATAAAGCAACGGAAGGGAAATGAAGATTTTCGAGAGAAAAATGTTTACAAACTTGTCCCTAATCTATGGTGAAGAGGTGCGGGCTCACAACAGGCAGTGGTTTACTTTGTCAGTGGTTTTAGGGGCTATAATCTCCAGTTATTTCAACATAATTATGATTTTTCTTTAAGCTGCTATGTGAACTGTGTTCTTATCAGTTGCTTCGCATAAAAAGGTACAGTATCGTATAATAAGAACATCATTTACTTGGTACGATCTTAATGATGTTTATAGGGGTCATGTCGAGCGAGGGACATTTCACTCCCAAGAAATCTCGAAAACGTTTGACAAAATCCTTCTTTTGGTATCCCGCCTTTGAGGGCTTTGTCCCATGCCCCTAGTCCTGCCCCTTTATACCTGAGCCCCCCTATACTTCGATCTAGCTCCACACCGCTGTCCCTAATATATCGAGGGAAGTCATTGTCTTTTGCTCCCCGTGGTATTGTTTAATTGTGTTGGGAGTAGTGTTGGTTAATGGTTATTCCTTCGTTTTCAGAAATCTTCCTCACGGTAAGTCAGTGCCTAGACTGATTACGATTGAGTCCTAGTAATCGCTACCATTCTAGTCAGTGCCTGTGTAGCCTGCGTCACAGACCATCCGTATGATCTGCGACGCAGGCTAGTGCCCGTGTAACCATGATGTTTTCATAACTCTGAATCAAAGGAAAATATGCGACAAGTAAAGTAATTTACTCTTTTTATATTCAACATAAAAAGGTTACAATAACGAATTACCGAAGACAATATATTAAGGGGAGCAAAAGATCATGACTACCCCCAAGCCTTCACATGAAGAACTTACAACTGAAACAGACCCAAAAAACTTCAGACCAAGCTTTTTCAACTTGATTTAGCTTCCTTAAATCAAAAGCTATTATCACATGCTTTGTATCACCCAAGCAATATCTCAAATGGCAGCTGTGCTTTCAAAGTAAATACCAACCCCCCAATCCCCCCAAGCAACTATCGACCGCCTGGGAGCCAATCGACCCCTGAGACCCAGGAAAGAACGCTCCACGGAGCCCGAAAGACCGACTGGCCCCAGCAGCCAACAGTCTTCCGCGCTCGTTGGGTTGGGGAGCGGAGTAGCCCCAAATGTATGGCCTTCGACTACGATCATGTAAATAAAGTACCTTTGTATGGTATGTATTCTATTTTTTGTTTATGTATCGTCTTTTAAGTAGTGTAATCTTATCATTTGTTGTAAAATAATAGTTAATTTGATCTGTTGAGTTTGGAGGCGACTTGATAGCATTATGTTCTTTGCCTCCATCTCAACAGTAGATAAAATTGAGTTATATTGTTCTTTATATTTTAACTTTTGTTTATTATAGAAAAAAAGTAAATACTGATAGTAACGTTTTGTTGATAAAATTTTGTTTCAGTAAACAGGACGCAATGTAGCTCGGCATGTTTTTTCTGGGTCACCCGGTATTGTTTTTCAAAATTTAGATTTATCCTTTCCACAACTTCATGATTGTTATTGCTTATATCTCATTTTTTCTTCATAGGGCTCGAGCATTGGATGGTGCTTTCTTTGAAACTTTCGCAAACGTCTATGAAAAACAGAGGGGCCTTATTAAAAGAGCGAAGAAGGAGTCGAAGAGACAAGCAGAGACTCTCATTGAAAAGCAGGAAGCAGACGCTAACTCAGTCTTCTATGCGCTCTTTCCATCAGAGTCGTTTACTCACAACCAGGTATTATTATTTGTTTGTTCAATCTGTTTGCGTCTTTAACAATGTACCGGGTGACCCAGAAAAAAGTGACCCAACGCAATCTGTTACAGAAAATTAAGTAAGTGGTCGATTGAAATATTTCAAACGTTGTTCTGTCACTAAAAGGCTAGCCTATATTATGAGTATTTTTCGCAATTTTTTAGGCACGGTAAAGTTCCCAAATTAAGGATTTTGAGGAAAAGGGCAGACTTGAAATCCTCATAAAGTCGTCAAAAACAGGAGATCGATTTACAGCCATTTCAAATCTTCAAAACAACGAGCAACGTGTTTCATTTCAACCTGGGAATAGGCAACCCAGTAGGAAGTCTTCAGAGCAAGTTTATAGTCCCTAGGTACTTAAAGATATTCTCAGAGAAAATGAAACACGCTCCTCGTTGTTTTGAAGACCTGAAATGGCTTTAAATCGATCCCCTGTTTTTGACGACTTTTTGAGGATTTCAAGTCTGCCCTTCTCCTCAAAATCCTTAATTTGGGAACTCTACCGTGCCTAGGAAATTGCGAAAAATTCTCATAATGTAGGCTAGTCTTTTAGTGACAGAACACCGTTTGAAATATTTCAATCAGCCACTTACTTTTTTTTCTATAACAGATTGCGTTGGGTCACTTTTTCTGGGTCACCCGGTATGATACCAATTTAAAGACTACCAGATGCGCCAAAATAAACTATGTGCTTTTGGCAGGCCACAATATATCGTACACTGGACCAATTTTGAAGATTCATGACTTAATCTTTAGTAGAAAGCCTGAATTAGATACTGGGATTTTTTGTAATTTTTTCATTTTCAGTTTTTAGAGCTAGAAGCGAGTTTTTTTTTTAAATTTAATTTTAATTTTCGAAAACACTGAAAACGATCAAAAATATCGATCAAGTTTTCTAAAGAATCGACATGAATGGACAAAGAGAGAACTTGTTTGTCGTGATTTGGGATTTAGAAATCGACTAACTGTGATCCGTCGTACGAGAGTTCGTACTAAACCCCCAAGTCACCCTAATCTAGCTCTAAAACCCAAAATGGAAAAATCTGCAAAAAAATCCTTGAATCTTATTCAGGCTTTCTGCTAAAGATTAAGTCATAAATGTTCAAAATCGGTCCAGTGCACGATTTATTGTGGCCTGCCAAACATGCATAGTTTATTTTGGTGCACCCGGTAGCAACAAGAGTTTCTCCTGCATCTAGTATTGCTTAAGCCTGGTTTCCATTTTAGTAGCTGCTCTTTATTGCTCATCTTGGTTTTATGTTGGGAGTTAAACCAAAGCGAACAACAGGAGCAATAAATGGAAACGCAGTTCAAAACCAAAACGAGCAACGAAATACCAAGAAGAGCGAAGAAGAACATCTGCTCTTTCTTTTTTTAAGGCAAGGAAGAGCATTTCGGACTCCAAATGCACTGCCGCATGATTGTAAGTGAAAAGAACTAACAAAGCTGCAGTCAGCCTTAAAATCAGAATTACCAAAGAAGACGAACAAAACAAGCCACATAAAAACCAAAATTAGTAACGTAATAACAAGGACAGATTTCATAACAATAGCATGAGTTGCTTTTGTTGACACCTGAACTCAAAGCGATTAGCGATTGCCGACAAAGGCAATTCCCTCAACCAGTGATTCAAAGCAAACAAAGCGGCAAAAGTTTCTCTGAAACCCAGGTAGCTAGCTCGCTCGTTGTGCATTCGAGAAATTGTTTTTAAGAGCAAAAATGAGGATGTATCGAAAGAAGAAGGATATATCTACACATCTATCTCGGGCATTTTAATTTGTTTGGTTCAAAGGCCGGTTGGGAGGTGATTCAATTCTCTTATTTTTTGGGTGTAATTAAAACGTTTAATGCTCAGGTTCTGAACCAAAGAAGGAAAACGCCCGAGGTAGATGTGTAGATATATCCTTCTTCTCTCGATCTATGCTCATGTTTGCTCTTAAGAACAATTTCTGGAATGCACAACGAGCTAGCTAGCAACCTTGGTTTCAGAGTTTCAGAGAAACTTTTACGGCTTTGTTTGTTTTAATTTCTTTTGTCTACGGTCGCTGATCGCTTTGAATTGCGGTGCCAATCAAAATCAATTCATGCTATTATCTTACAAAATCTGGCCTTGTTAATAGAACTGCCAATTTCAAAATTATAATCTTAGTAACTCTGTTTAATGAAATAGTGTCTATAGCTAGGCTGTAAATTTCGCTTGAAAAAAAACTTTTAAAATTTGGGCCCACTTGGGAATTAGTAGCTAGGCTTATTCGTTGACCTCTTTATTTTGTTGTCTCACATGTGTTTTTTGCACAGGCAAAATTGATGTATACAGAGCTGTTATACGTGGTCAGCCATCAGCTTGGGAAAAGAAAAGTTGGTGAAGATGAAATAAGCCCTGGTGATCTGATTGTTTATGGTCAAAAAGTAAGTCAACGCTTAACTGAACGTACCGGCTGAGTAGACGAAGACTGTCGAAACGTTTCAAAGTCTGTAGTTTGCTAGCTACACGTCGTAAGCATAGGTTCCAAATCTTTAAAAAGGTTGGGGCAAAATTCCTCGACCTATTTCTTTCAACTGAATGGCTTCAAATAAACTTATGCTATTTTGCTATGATTCTGCTGTTGGACTTTTTCTGAAATCGTCAATGTTTTCAAAATTTTAGTGTTTTTCTTTTTTTTCGAGAATTGAAGAAAAATTAAGGAAAAAACCATCTTAATTTCTAAACTGTTTGATGTGACTTGAAATAATTTCCAAGAAAGGCTTAGTTTATGAATGTCTACAATAAATACAATAAAGTACCAAGCAAACGTCTGTCGCTATTGTAGTGTATGATTTAGGAATTTGATGACGTCACATCCTCATATGGGCTGAAACTGAAATATAAGATACGCTGTAATTTAAGAAAATATTCAAATTTTCCGAGAAGTCCAACGGTAGAATTATAGATAGGTAGTTTAAGTTTCTTTTAAGCCATTCAGTTAGAAGAAATAGAATTTACACCCACCTTTTTACGCCAATTCAAAGATTTGAAACCTATGCTCTCATCGCATCCCTTGAAACAACAGAGCATCATTGTGTCGTTAACATGTTAACTCAAGTAATACAATTTAGTAGGTTTGAGTCGGGCGTATTTTGCTCGATTTACAAGTGATTTTATAGAAATACTTTTTCTCAAGATCGTTAAAAACAGGCCTAACCTCTGGATCAAATTTGCCAACATTAAGGTCCACATCGATGACAATGAAACTTAAAGGGGCTGTACAATGCGTCCTCTCTGCGTGGCTCTGGGTGCCAAGTTATCGAATTTGTTTAGGCTAAACACAACATAGCTAATGGCGATTTTGCACAGAGAATAGTAATCCAAAGTATCTGCGACAATCTTGGTGATCGAAGCTTTGGTGGAGGATGTGTTTTATTTTTCTAACGCTGAATAGTGGAAGGTTTTGATGGATATCAAAAATTCCATCACATTTCATAGACATAGACAAGAATAAAATGCAATAAAACCTACGTAGAAGCTGCGATGAAACTGGCCGCCATTAAAACCCAAGGTTTTAGTGACTTGCGCGGGCTGTCCCGTACTTTCTGATTGTTTACAAAAATCTTGTACAGCCCCTTTAGTCGGGCTATGTTATTGCTCAGGCAATCTGTTGCGTAGACAGAGAAACAGCTCTAATAGTCTTTTCACTTGAGAATTTATTTTCGCCGGAGGGTTCGTCGTGTCTTAAGGTTGAACTGTTAGCAGATTTGATCAGGGATGATTTGAAGGATTCTGAGATTTTACAATTCTATGAAATCGCTCGTAACATGGCTATAATATAATGCAACCGATTTAAATTAACTAAATTTTATTATTTAAGCTGACATGTTTCCTAGACAATGGTAAACATTTCTAATGAATTTGGTGAGTAGATCCTAAATTACAGCCTTTGAAACGCTTCAAATTTTTTGGCTCACCCAGTACAAGTGTGTAGCTTTATTTTGATTCGATTATTTGCAGGTAGCTAACGATATATACACTATTTAATAATATATACAAGTTAACTAATCTAAATCGAATTTACATAACTAATAATAAAAAACAAATTTTTTCTTACCTATATAACTAAACTCTAAACTGGTTGGTACTTGCAGGCACTACATTTGCAATTCGGACCATCCCATTGTTTTATTAAAACCTTAAAACTTTTCAAATTTTCTGCTGATTTTATTTCGTTTGGTAAGCCATTCCAAATCTGTGGCCCGATAGACTTAAGACTTTTAGACCCAAATGTTGTAGGATTCGAGCCGTTTTCTTTAATCTTCAACACGCCAATCTCTTACGATATCCTCAACTTCGTCTTTGATCTCAGTTTCATCTTCTTCTCTTTTCGAAGGCATTCGGAATATCTCGTGACGAACATAAGATGATTTACAAAACTATGAAGGGAAGAAAGGTTTGTTCTTGCATAAGGTCCCTGAGAAAACTAAGCAATTTGTTCATGCGTATTTCTTCAGATGGTAGTAGTGGGACTATACTTCCTAAAAGAACTACACGTATTATCCCGAAGCGTTGTATGTGCTTCTATCCTCGGCGAAATGCTGTGGGGTGAGGTGCCCAAAGAGAAAGCTTGCAAAAGGGTGATTTTCTCAGCTTCGGTAATGGGCCCTTTGGGGTCATGCAAACAGAAGACGAAATGACAAAGAGATACCAGATTACTAGTAAACTAGTGACACAAAAGACTATGCGAAAGTGACAATTTTTTTCATATAGAGGGTAATAACGTACTGGTAATCAAATAGAATTTGGGGAATATTTTGTTATATCCTGCATGATACTGAAAACTGTACTTCAGGTAGGAAAAGTATCACGGCAAGAATAAGATTGCTGAACGATTCCTCCTNTCAGCTTCGGTAATGGGCCCTTTGGGGTCATGCAAACAGAAGACGAAATGACAAAGAGATACCAGATTACTAGTAAACTAGTGACACAAAAGACTATGCGAAAGTGACAATTTTTTTCATATAGAGGGTAATAACGTACTGGTAATCAAATAGAATTTGGGGAATATTTTGTTATATCCTGCATGATACTGAAAACTGTACTTCAGGTAGGAAAAGTATCACGGCAAGAATAAGATTGCTGAACGATTCCTCCTACATGTCAGAATATTGAAACTTGTCTGAAAAGGAGAAACTTGAGAGCCTGTAGAATATACAGGGTGTCTCAAAAAAGTGTTCGATTTTTAAATTTGAATAAATCAGGAAATATTTTATAAATATGAACCATTCTGGTATTATTTGAGAGCTAAGAACTGTAATTTTCTTTCGAGCCCATTGCAGTTCAGATTTGACAAATACTAAGAAACCAGGGGATTCTCAAAGTTATGACCAATTTTTGCATGTTTTCATGACCTTTGCTCCACTATTGTTTAACTTTACAGTGATATTCACTGTTCGAAAACTCACTAGCCCTCTTATTAGTTAAAAAGAAGACTTCGAGTTTTGTTTCTTTGAACCTGAGTTATCCGAACTACCAGAAATCCAATTGCTACCACAGGTAAGGAGGTATCTTACCTCAGACAACACAGTGATTTATTATGTCAAAATTGATCTTGAAATGTACAGCATTGGAGAAAAGAAGATCACTGCCTGGTTTCGAAAGAATGATTGAGCAACTCTGCAATCAAAGATACTGCCTAACTGTCCAAGATGCATTAAATTTCAAAACAGAAAATTTGCACAACGGACCAAACTTGAAAAATTTCACATGCACACTACCAACGTGCTAGAAAGACTGTGTCCTTCATCGCTCAATATTTAGGTGTCCCCCCGTCTCACGATAACTAAGATTTGGAAATTTTGAAGGATAATGAATTACGTTCTCAGGTTTCTAAAAATACTTTAATTGTCTTTTTCTGGACTATCTAGACAAGTCTATTCAGGAAAAACAATAACATTGGAGAATATTAGAGTAAAGAGTGAAAAACACTGAAAAGTTAGCGTCAATTTTAAGGAATCCCCTGGTTTCCTAAGAATTCTCAAATTGAAAAAGCAATAGACTCAACAGAACATTATATGTTTTAGCTCTCAAAAAATGTCCAAATGGTTCATATACATCAAACAGTCTCGGGCATATTCAAATTTAAAAGTCGGACACTTTTTTGGGACACCCTGTATGTTTTGCATTTGAAATATTAGATGCTTAAAATTTTCTGCAATTAAAAACATTTCTCTTAATCCAAGAAATTGCTTGCCTCGAACGGTCGTAGTAATGAAGTCATATACCCTAAGCTTTGTGAGTTTCCATGCTTCTGTAAAATTATATTTGATTTTTTTAAAGATGTTTGATAATGAAATTTTATTTCAACAGCCACCGAAAACCTTTGTCGTTGTCACCGGTAAGTTGGTTTCATTTTGCGCTCTTAAAAATGTTTCAAAAGCTACAGATTCTTCTTTGATTAAGGCCCCGTTTGCACGAGATCGGATCCAAATGGATCCGTACCCAAACCGTAACGAATAGGTCTTGTGTTTACACGGGACTCGACGGATCCGAACCCATTTGGATCTGCTATCTGTACCCGAACCGAATCGCTTTCGAAAGTGATCCCATTTGGATCCGATCCCAAAAAGGT
>REGL01000378.1:55957-82835 GCA_004194395.1 Aurelia aurita complex sp. Pacific | reverse complement strand
GACCAAACTAGAAGCTTGAAATACAAAAAAAATTAATCTGATCAAGCAGTGCTATTTTCAGTATGCTTCAAAACCAGGCAGCTCTAAAATGAGCTAAATTTGCAAATATTAAAACTAAGCAAAAGATCAGCTATGCTTGGAAAAATAATTTGGTCTTTCATCTACGTGCCAGAAAAACAAATTTGAAGATCGGCCATGTAATCAAAATTTGGTGATTTTTCAATCAGGAGTACTTTTTTATGGGACACCCGGTATTAACTTGTAGAATGAGCAGTCATAAACCAAATGCAATTCATTTTTTCAAGCTATCAGAAAGAGTGAAGCCGTTACTTATGGACATATCGAACAACATGAAATATGGTTTGGAATACCAAGATTATGGAACCGGACTTTTTGAAGTTTATGTGGCTGTGAAGAACTTCAAAGAAATGAAAACTGCCGTTGCTGAAGAGTAAGTAGAACAAATTTAGAGCTTTTATTCAGGCCCCTTCTCCATGATATCGGTTGAGTAAAAAAAGAACCCCTGTTTGAAAGACCATAGATCCCTCAATATGAAGACAATAATGTTGGCAAATATGTCATTCAATAGTGAACATGTTCAAATATATTCTAAATTTTACCTGGCTGAAATCGGCAACTCCGTTCTGAAATTATAAGAAATTTTCTCGAGGAAGCCCCTCCAAGATATTTCCAAAAACTGCATCAAATCCCGACCAAATCTATGCCTTATAGCAATGACTTATACATGCTTTGGCACGTTTTATCCCTTTGGGAGATGAAAATGTCATCCCTGGGGGCAAAACAACATTTTTCCGGACGATTTCATCTTCCCAAGGGGATAAAGCATGTGTTGACCTCATCGAGATAAGGCAGAAAGCACGGGAAATGTTGGTCGTTGTTTTGAGCCTGTTTTGAAGATTTCTCGAAAGGGCTTTCTGGAGAAAATCCCTCCCAATTTTAGAATGGAGTGGCCGATTTCTGTCAGGTAAATGTTGAGGTTCATTTGAACATGTCTGCTGTTAAATGGCATATTTCCCAATATCATCATTTTGATATTCAGGGAATGGTGATTTTTCAAACAGGGTTTCTTTTTATTGACTCACCCGGTGGACAACTGAAAACGTTTAAGAGCATATCCTGTTATCTGTGCTAGAAACGTCGTACTTATTTCAGTTCATACCGAAGTACAAATATTTAATTTCTTTTAGTTGTTGTTCTTTGCACTATTGCACTGCACGCAACCAGAAGATTTGTTTGATTACTTCTTATAAATTCCTAACTAACGACGTTTTGACTAGAAAGTGTACATTTTCCCATACCAAAATATGTCTTGGTCTGTCCATCTCAAAGCATGTGCTTCATGAACAATTTTTGCCAACAATCGAAGGGTTTGTAAATCGTGTAGTAACTTTCTTAACAACTGCGCCATGGGGATAGCAAAAACCAGGGACAGATTTATATCAAAATAGCACCAGTTGCTTTTGATTGACATTGCAATTCAAAGTAATTTGCAATTACAAACGCATTCTCTCGACCAGTGATTCAAAGCAAACAAACAAAGCCGTTAAAGTTGCCCCGAATTCTATCTGGCTAAAAGTTGTCTTCTGCACGCGAAAGGTGGTTTCAAAGAGAAGTCATTGGTTTCTGACTAAAGAAGAAGGACGATTCTAAAGATCTGACTTTCTATGCCGAGAAAGATCTGAGCGAGTTTTCTTCGCTGTAATTAATAGGAGTAATGTCTTGGCTAAATGAAGTAAGACTACATTATTTTTTAGAGAAATGTTAGAAGGTCCAATTGACATGTATCACGAATGGTTCAGACTTGCAATGAATAAATGGTTGGACCTTGCAAAATTAAAAGCAATTGCACGAATAAGAAAAGCTGTGGAACTGGATGAGGTAAGAGAATCGTGTCAAGTTGTTTGTTGCTTAGACGGGTTGGGGCACAGAATCTGTCGACACAGTGATTTTGCAGTTTTTAGGCGGGTCGTATACCTCAGATTTTCATTATTTGTCAAAATCAATGGCTTATTTTGAAGATGAATTCTTACATTTCACAGAGAAATAAATTAAGATATTTCTTCTCTGTTTATTTAAAATAAATTAAAATAGACAGAGTAGTTTCATTAGTTGTATGATATCCGAGATGTAATGTAAGCAGTTTTCGAACAGTCACTTCGGAGTGGATTCACTCCATCCACCAATCGAAATGCAGAAAATAATAGACACGTCCTCAAACGATGTAAATTGCCTGTTTGTTGACGTATCCGGCCCCCTGTAACCAGTAGTATGCCAGATAAATGAAAAAAGGCGTCCCACACTTGAAATGCCACTGCTCCCTGGATATCAAGGCAATGATATTGGGAAGTATATCAGTCAAAAGAGGGCATATTCAAATCCATTTTAAAATTTGCTTGACTCGAGGGGTGTATCACTCTTCTGAAAAGGCGTGTGAATTTATAAAAAAGATATATGATTTTTAGGGAATTTTTACGGATTTTTCGCGGATTTTTCTTGCAAACAAAAGGATTTTCCCCAAAGTTGTACGAGATTTTTGCAGAGCGATACGCCTCTCGACCTGACTGAAATCGGCCACTTGGTTTTGAAATTATGAGGGATTTTCTCGAGAGAGCCCCTATTTTGAAGGTTTCTTGAAGGGGCTTTCCTGAGAAAATCCCTCATAAGTTGAGAACGGAGAATCCGATTTCAGTCTGGTAAATTTTGAAAGATATATGAACATGTCTATCATTAAGTGATGTATTTGCCAATTTTATTGTTAAGATATCCAGGGAGCATTGGCCTTTCAAACGAGAAGTATTTTTTTGCTCATCCGGCAATGGGCCTAATTGAGCATGAAGTGTTGATTTGAATAACAAATTGATTAGTTTGGACAGGGCATGAAAAAATATTTCCCTTCATGCAAACTGACAAAAGATCATATGCTTTATGCTTAAGTTTCCTGCATTGATGAGAAAAGTGAAATATTCAGCTTTTTTAAAAGAGGTCAGGATTTGTATGAAGTTTGCAGCAACGGAGGTGGGACCCTATAAAACAAGCCATTTGTGATTTGTTAGAAGCATTTGAGGGATATCCAGTCCTTACTGATCTCGTATTTGCTGTATACAATATGAATACAAATTTTACTTGCAATACAATTGATGTTAGGTAACTTTTGTTTGACTTTGTAAGTTGTTTTTCTTATTTTGACAAATGGGAAATGCATTGACACAGGGAAAAGGACTTATTTTGATGAATTTCTACAGGACATCATGAATTAAAAATGTTCTGCGACCTCCCGGTGGACAGGTCAGGTGTCTTTTCATGCACTGACTTTGAATACAGCACTCATTTTGGAAATTATTCAAAATCATTCTATACGAAATTTTAGAGGCCAGATTCGGATTCAGTGCCCAAAATGTAGTCTCACTACGAGTTTTCACGTTACTAGTGGCATTAATGTTGATTTTATAACGATTTAAAGTTTAAAATGCTACGAGGGATTTGACCGTGAATAATGACTCAGGCTGTAAAGTTTCACCCTGAACGATTTTTCACAACAAATTTTTAAATTTTATATGGTCATGAAATCAACACAGCTAATACACAGGGCAGATTCTTTGGTAAATCTTCTAAAGATGTTCAACTTGCAAGGGATTTTAGTTGTGTTCTTCTTTCCTCTTCTATAGGTTATAGAACCGAGATCTGTTAGAAACTTTTCAATTGTAGATCAAATTACACTTTTAATTGCATCTAGTTTTTAAGACAGTTACCGATATACTGGATTGGAACTCATGCAGAAATTATATTTCTTAGGTACGAGTTGTGCATGCAATGCTCAAATATTCTGCGTCGGCAGTTGATGTCACTTGTTGTCTAGGTCAGGTACGTCATTTATCATTGCAAAACCATTGAATGTTATATATGATTGAACAGCACCATTGAGCAGTCAACCTGTTCTGTTGAATGCAGTGTTTTCAAGGAGTTATAAGAATCTCAATAGAGTCATAGCTGATTCCATTTAAAAGACAAAATTTACCAAGGGGGTCGCCCTCGATGCCATCGTTTCCGCAAGTTTCTATTTACCGACGCGCTCCCGTCTCCATTCCAAGGACTTAGAATTTCACTTAAAAGATAAACAGTTGTCTTTGTCCTAACAGTTTTGCGCGCTTTGTTTATCATTGCCGGAAAATTGGACCAAAGAGCCGTTTAGCGTAATCCCGGGGGGGGGGGGGGGGGGNGGTCAGGATTTATATGACGTTTGCAGCAAGGGAGGTGGGACCCTATAAGACAAACCATTTGTGATTTTAAGAAGCATTTGAGGGAATCCATTTCTCGTATTTGTTGTATACAATATGAATACAAATTTTACTTGCAATACAATTGATGTTAGGTAACTTTTGCTTGACTTTGTAAGTTGTTTTCCTTATTTTGACAAATAATAAGTGGACTGACACACGGAAAAGGATTTATTTTGAAGAATTTTGCAGGACATTATAAAATGAACATTTCCTGCGACCGCCCGGTGGAGAGGTCAGGTGTCTTTTCATGCCCTGACTTTGAATACACCACTCATTTTGCAAATTATTCAAAATCATTCTATACGAAATTTTAGAGGCCAGGCTCGGATTCAGGGCCCAAAATGTAATCTCACTACGAGTTTTCACGTTACTAGTGGCATTAATGTTGATTTTATAACGATTTAAAGTTTAAAAATCTATGAGGGATTTGACCGTGAATTATGTATGACTCAGGCTGTAAAGTTTCACCCCGAACGATTTTCCACGGTCAAAGCCCTTACAAATTTTCAATTTTTATATCCTCATGAAATCAACACTGCTAATACACAGGGCAGATTCTTTTGGTAAATCTTCTAAAGATGTTCAACTTGCAAGGGATTTTAGTTGTGCTCTTCTTTCCTCATCTATAGGTTATAGAACCGAGATCTGTTAGAAACTTTTCATTTGTAGATCAAATTACACTTTTAATTGCATCCAATTTGAGGATAGTTACCGATAAACTGGATTGGAACTTATGCAGAAATTTTATTTCTTAGGTACGAGTTGTGCATGCAATGCTAAAATATTCTGCATCGGCAGTTGATGTCACTTGTTGTCTTGGTCAGGTATGTCATTTGTCCTTGCAAAACCATTGAATGTTATGTATAATTGAACAGCACTATTGAGCAGTCATTCAACCTGTTCTGTTGAATGCAGTGTTCAGTATATTTTCAAGGAATTGTAAGAATCTCAATAGAGTCATAGCTGATTCTATTTAAAAGACAGAATTTTCCAAAGGAGGTCGCCCTCGACGCCATCGTTTCTGCAATTTTCTATTTACCGACGCGCTCCCGTCTCCATTCCAAGGACTTAGAGTGTCACCTAAAAGATAATCAGTTGGAATATATAAACATTTGTCTTTGTCCTAACAGTTTTGCGCGCTCTGTTTGTCATTGCCGGAAAATTGGACCAAAGAGCCGTTTAGCGTAATCCCGGGGGGGGGATACTTAGTATATTTGTCCGACGGGGATGTGCCGTTTTTCAGGGTATCGTTTTCACCTATTTTTAGTTTGGAGCGGGGTATCAAAAGAAGGCAATTTTTCTGGAGCTGGTTGTCAAAATATGTCAAAAGGGGGAATTTTTTCGATCGGGTTGTTATTTAGTCCATTTTTTGTGTTTTAGAGTATACTGTTGACCGATTTTTTCTAGAATCGGGTATCATTTTGGAGCCGAGTAAGACGAATATTTAGGTCATACCATGACAATTAGCGGAATAGCCATGGCATCAGTTGACAGTAGAAAGAAAGTTGTAGTTGGACTATTGTAAAAATTTCGTTATTAATTTCCTGAACTGTTATTTTCAAGTTGGTATTTTTCTGTTCCTAGATCTGCGCATTTTGGCTGAAGCTCGAATGGCCTGATCTTGCTGGATCTTACGTCTTTTTGACGCAAATAACAGATGTAAGGATTTATTCTTTAGCAATCATCTAGATAATTCTTTTTAAAAACATTCTTTGTTTCATTTTTCCCCGTAGTCTACAAACATAGAAGGGAAGAAGCGTCGACAATCTGTTACCCTTCTAGGTGGACCTGCATCTGGCTGCAGTTGACATAGAAGTACGGGAATTCAAGGAATCAAAATCGTGTTCAGAGAAGGTATTAAAGTATCTTATTCTTTAACAGATTGTAGCATCATGTGCAATGCAGTACGCCGATATTGTCCTTGAGCAACTTCAAAAGGTTGATTACTACGAACGCGAAGACGAAGTCGATAACGAATTTGATATCAAAGAACAGGTGAGCCTTAACTACGATATTAAGGGTTGTTATCTTTTGAACATTTTTTTCTTGACGAGGACCTACTAGAACTATAGACTGCATCACCGAACAAACTGGTATCTCAAACAGAGGTTTACCTGTTCATGAAGCTGCTTAAGCAGGAAGAATCAACGTATCAATTAACTCAAAATTATCGGTTACGTGTATTGTTTATGTACGGTACACTCAATTTTTTACAAGAAACCGCTTATAAGAAACGGTAGGCTCAATTTTTCGAAAGTTAGGAAACAACCCTATCTGGTGCGAATTATGTTATTCACTTGCTTTGAGATCTTACTAAGTAATTTGGAAGCCATGTAGACAAAAAAAAATTAACTCTACACTTCCGGCATTAAAAGTATAAGAAACATAGAAGAAACTATTGGGAGCAAAATGGCCCAAAAATTTAAGAAACTGCCTACCAGCACCAGACCTTAGTTTCCTATAAAAAATGAGTGTAGACATTAGATAGGGGGATAGCCGGAAACACTCTTTGCCCTAACAGGCGACCACAATGGTACACCCCGTGACCAAAAACATGTAACTAGACTAAAGTTTGGGTGTTAAATCCAAATTTTGCTTCAAAGTTTTGATGTGAAGAATAGGAAGGCATTTAAAACAAGTTCCAAAACAAGGCCGCTTGATTGATCTGGTACATACATGTACATTGGGTCTTTTGTGGGGGGATCAGGCAACGCTTCTGTTTCTTTGTCATCTTTTAATCAATTCTTTCCTTAGTTAATCTTGATTCATTTCTCTTATAGCTTTGCTTGACAATGAATAATTTAGAACATGTTCTTCATTTCCTGGATTCGATACCTGAAACACTGAATTACGAGGCAGTTTTGACTGAATTGGGGAATGTGCATGGTGAAGAAAGACTCCAGGGTTTGAGAGCAACTTTGAATGATGTCACATATTGTGCGCAGGATGATATGAGATTAAAATTGGATAAAATTATTGTGAAAACTGGGGAAAGGGTACGTATTCTCGTTGTATCCCCTATTGGCACCGCAGTGCTTAGAAAGGGAATTATCATTATTGATAGCAAACGGGGGGGGGGGGGTAGCCTGATACACAGCCCACTAAAAGGAAAATAGGGGTCTGTTAAATATTGCCCGATTTCCTGTTCAGAGCCTCGTTTACAAAATCAAAAATCCACAGTTTTGGTGGAAATTTATGCGTATAATTAAGGAGAACGACAAAGGAAGTAAGGAAGTTCTTTCGCGGTTTTACGGCTTAAGCTCTGCTGCAAAATTTGATGGATTTGGCTCCGTGTTGCGTATTTTGCTTTGTAGAGTTAACTAAATTAAACGAACGAAATCTCGTAGCTAGTAGAGGTGAATTTAACGTGTTTTGAAAACGGTGAAAAATGTGAAGGTAGCAAAATTTGAGCTAGCGTTCACACGATACCGTTTTCAAAGAGTTCCGTTTTCAAAGTCTTCCGGCAAAAAAATTTGCCGTTTTCATGTAAACAGGAGGCCTGCCCGTCACATTTTTCACCGTTTTCAAAATGTGCCGGCATCGTGTGAACGCAGTCCTAGTGGATTCGGGATTTATGTTTGATTGAGTCTGAAATTCTGACTTCGAAAAACAATAGGTTTGGTAGGTTTGGAGGCCTTCTGAACCTTCTGCTCCAAAAGGAACAAGGTTTGACAGATTTTGGAGAGATCTTCGTTTTCATTGGAAATTCTTTATTTCCGCCATGGTGAATGAGAGACTTGCTGTTTTAATGATTGTTGTGTTTGATTGGGAAAGATATTTCCATCTCTGCGAAGCCTTCTGTTTTCAGAATTTGGTAGGTTTCAAGTCACCAATCAAACACCACCTTATGTTGTAAGTGCTGGTAACGAGAGGCATTTTAACAACAAGGAAAGATTTGGTAAGACAGTAGCATGAGTTGCTTTTGATTGACACTGTAATTCAAAGCGATTATGATTTTGGAGAGATCTTCGTTTTCATTGGAAATTCTTTATTTCCGCCATGGTGAATGAGAGACTTGCTGTTTTAATGATTGTTGTGTTTGATTGGGAAAGATATTTCCATCTCTGCGAAGCCTTCTGTTTTCAGAATTTGGTAGGTTTCAAGTCACCAATCAAACACCACCTTATGTTGTAAGTGCTGGTAACGAGAGGCATTTTAACAACAAGGAAAGATTTGGTAAGACAGTAGCATGAGTTGCTTTTGATTGACACTGTAATTCAAAGCGATTATCAATCGCAGACAAAGGAAATTCTCTCAATCAGAAATTCAAAGCAAACAAAGCCGCGAAAGTTTATCTGAAACCCAAGTAGCTAGCGCGCTCGTTGTGCATTCCAAAAATTGTTTTTAAGAGCAAACATGAGCATAGATCGAAAGAAGAAGGACATGTTTACATATCTGCCACGGGCATTTCATCTGTTGGTTCAAAAGCCGATTGAGAGGCGATTCAATTCTCTTCTTTTTTTGCATGTAATCAAAACACTTACTGCTCAGCTTCTGAACCAAAGAAATGAAATGCCCATGGTAGATGTGTAGATATATCCATCTTCTTTCGATTTATGCCCATGTTTGCTTTCAAAAACAAGCTTTGGAATGCACAACGAGCACGCTTAGCTCCCTGGGTTTCAGAGCAAAATTTGCGGCTTTGTTTGTTTTGAATTTATGGTTGAGAAAATTTCCTTTGCCTGCAGTCGCTAATCGATTTGAATTCAGGTGTCAACAAAAGCGACTCGTGCTATTGTGCTACAAAATCTGTCCTTGTTCATTTTAACTGCTTTGAAAAAGTGTTTCTTTGTTTTCAGCTGAAGGATGAAATAACGAAATACTTACACAATATTTGTAAATCAGTTATGTCCAATAATGACGATCCTTATGAGGTATGTTTTAGTTTCATTTCATTTAGTGTTATTCTAACCTAGGCTTATGACGATGAGTCACTTGTTTCCCTGTGCTCTTTGACTTCAAGATGGCGCTTCGGTCAACAGAGACTCATTATTACTCTGAAAAAGCTGACCCTATTTACGCCTAATATGCTGGGATTCCTAGCATACCAATCAGAATGCGAGATTAGAACAACAAGTTTCGAGCACTCGATTCGATTGACGCAGTTGACTAGATTTGAAGGAAGTTGCTGTGGCAGGTACTTGAAGATTTCTCTAGTTTGTTTTGGTCTTCAAAACATAGAAATTGCAGCATTATAAGACTTATTTTGCACTCACCAGGTAAAGTGAACGTTCTCCTTCAGATGAATGCCAGGTTTCGTTGATTAAGTGTCTGCTTACCGTGGTTTCTATCGCATTTCCTTTCTGAGGAGTGACCGTTGAACAGAGCCGAAGCAGTCATTCGATTCAGATTCGATCGATCGAATGCAGAAGATAGGGTCAGCTTTTTAACTGTTTCATTATGAGTCCCTGTTGAGCAAGGTTTACTGCAGGGATACAAGGGAGTCATCGTCATAAGTCTAATTCTAACCATGCTTAAAAAGAAACATAAGATTTACTCATCCAATGTTTGTTTTTGTGCAATGTGCTGTTTGACAGCCTCCGTAACCTGCCTGCGCATAGTGCTTCGCAGTGCATTGTTTATCGCAAGGGAGCAAACGGAAGAAACTTCTTTCTTCCCTTTTCCCGTTGTACCCCAGGGCAGATGGTTAAGGAGGCAGTCAAGATAACACATTCTACAAAGAACACTCATTTGGTGAGAAAATTATGGTTGTTTTTGTCCATGTCCTAAGATGGTCTCTCTTTAATAAAGTTTCCTGTCCTTGCATGGGTTATAAAACACAATGAATGTAGTTCGTTAAGCGGTGTTTATCCACAGTGTTTTTCTGTCATGGCCTAGAAAGTCCCATTTAATGACTATGCTGCTTAAAAAAGATCTTTTACTGTGATTCCTTTCCCTTGCTGATATTGTGTACTAAATTTTAAGAAACAAATTCTATCTTTCTTTGAAGCTATCTGATAGTGTGTTGGCTTACCTTGATCATAATCTCGTCACACTCCACGATAGTTTGCTGCTTGCAGCATTTAAAAGGTAAGGTATCACGCGTTGAATCAAAAAGCTATCTTTCAACTCGTCATGGAGTCAGCTTTGGCGTCGAATCCTCACAAAACTGTGAAACTAATCGAGTAACAGTGTTATTTCCCTTTCTGATTGCAAAGTCCACTTTGTAATCCAAGAAGGGGCTTTGATGTGAGTAAGACAGAAAGGAAGTCAGTTGCGCTCATTAGTGCGATTAAAGGCAGTTTGTCACCGATCTGATTGGGTGATAAGGACAGCACAAAAACTAGGAAGAATTGAATGACTGCTGAACCTACTGACTTTCTACGACCGTAGAAAATGCTAACGATCAGCTTTCCTTTGTTTCAAGTGCAAAGATTCACAAAGACACCCATTGCATTGAGCTCTGACTTCGTTGCAGCCAATGAGATATGTGACAGACTGCCTTTCAGTAACGTTTGTCTCTGCTAATCAGCACTGAAATACAGAAGCATGTAGAAAGCACATATGATACACAAGTTTCCCGCGATCCTGTAGCAAAATTTGACGTCGACTTATTTTATGTCAGAGATGTTTTTACACCATAAGATTGATAAATAGTATTTACTTGTGTGCATATGAAATAGTTTTGAAATCTTCTGATGACCCCAAAGTAAATAAAAAATATTGTATATTCTTTCAAATAAATTGCTGGAAGGAAACCTTAGGTATGCCAGAAACCCAGAGATAGCACTCTTAGGAGTCTTTGTCTTTTTAGAAGTATACAGCGTTTTGTATTGTTCTGCTATCGTTTTAATTTTTGAATGAGGGCCGACGTATGCGAGATTGACTGTCTATGATTTTTTAACATCTGTCTAGTTTCACTCCATTTCATGGGATCACTAGCATAGGTTCCAAATCTTTAAAAGGCTGGTGTAAAATTCAGTTACTTATTTCTTAGAACTGAATGATTTCAAAGAAACTTCAGCTATTTCTCTGTAATTCTACCGTTGGACTTTCCTGAAATCTTCAATATTTTCAGAATTAGTGTTTTTCTTCTTTTTCAAGAATTCAAGAAGAATTTTCAAAAAAACGTAAAACCATCGTAATTTATAAACTTTTTGAAGCAACATTAAATAATTTCAAAGAAAACCATAGGTTATGGATGTCTACAATATGGTATCAAACAAAAGTCTGTCACTTTTCTGGTTTATGATTTCGAAATTTGATGACGTCACACCTTCAAATGAGTTAAAATGTAACGTACGCTGAAATTTCAAAAAATATTGAAAATTTCTGAAAAGTCCAACGGTAGAATTAAAGATAAGTAGCTAAAGTTTGTTTCAAGCCACTCAGTCAGAAGAAATAGATCACAGAATTTTACAGCCACCTTTTCAAATCGAGTTAAAGATTTGGAAGCTATGCTGGGATCACTGTTTTCTGTTCCAGGTGTTTAATTCACATTTGGGAAGTGTTCATATTCAGTATGGAGGATGTTGTGAGGGAGACAAAATACGTAATTAAGTTTGTTCATTCATTCTAATTTTTGCTTGTTTTCCAAAATACGCTGGGCCCTTGCTTTAAGAAACTATCGTTGTCAGAACTCACAATTTGATTCTGCACGAACGATAATTAAATCCCAGGTGAGTCAAAAATGTTTAGGAGAGTCTGTCGCTCTGAAACCACCAGCAGACCTCTATATACTAATAACCCGGGGGTAACTCGAGTCTTGGGATGACGGGGTCATGCCACCCAACTTTTCGGGGGAAGACCCATATTTAAGAACTATCGATCGATTTTCTTTTGATTTACTTTTAAATTAGTGAATTTAGCCCTTTTTAGTGCTGCCTTGTTTTGAAACATACTACAAAAAGCATTAATGATTACCTGAGGAATTTCTTTTTGTATATTAAGCTTCTGGTTTGGCCATAAACATCAGAATGAAATGCTAACTACCATTGTAGACTTGAAGGATAATGAAGGATTTCAATATAATGGCTCTTAGAGGCAAGATTAGAGGGGCTGGGTCACGTAACCGTAAACAAACCTGTTATCTCTATGATCTATATTGTTGCCCACACGCGGCCATTGTGTTCTGGGCAAATTTTGGTGGATGGGGCGAATCCACAACGAAGTTACTACTAAGAATCCACCAATATCTTTGCAATCTTACAACATATGGTTGTTTCATTTGTTTCTCTCTGAAGTTCAAGAGTTCATCTTCAAAATAGCACTTTCATTTCAAGAAAAATAGTGGAAAATCTGTCTGATATGGCCTGTGAAAAAAACTACAAAATCGTCGTTTCGAAAGAAGTTTGTTTACTTTACGTGACCCAGCCCCTTTAACGATGTTGCTTGAGGAGTATAGGTCAGAATGAGGTCTTTCAATGCGTTATTTCATGGTCTTTAAGTAACGAAAACAAACATTTAATCATCTTTGAATATATTTGGATCATTGGCTAAAAAGATCAAAAAGAAAATTTCATAATAGGTTTGATAATCAAATTTTGACGATTTTTCAAAGGGGAGTATTTTTTTTTGGGACACCCGGCAGCATGTAAAATTTTGAAGATGCTCTTCTTACCGCCATTTGAGAATTGATTCAAAACCCTTATGGGGACAGTTTGTTACTTTTTTTATCTTCCTTCTTCCCCTAACTGCCTTAATATCCCAACTATTTTACCTTTTCTGAATTATTCACTTTTTTCCCTTTTAGAGAGAGCCAAAAGTTTTTGAAGTTCTACGAAAAGTCCTTCATGTGAGTGATTTTACCTTAAGTTGACCCTTTAGTTTGTAGTCCTCGTGTTTACCATTTCCTAGTAACGGATTTTATCATTATCAAAATCTTGAAAGCTATGCCCTGAAAGCCTATGGGATAAATGCCAACCGAGATATTTTCACTTGACCTACAATACGAGACACTGTAAAGATATCTAGATCCCTAGATATAGGACTGAATTTGCAAAAAAGCTTTCATTACGCAGCTCTCAAGTTATGGAATGATAGACCTGGTGAAATTCGCGAGTTACTGACACTTGATCGTTTTAAAAAACAACTTAAAACGCATCTAAAGAGCTAGACTCTCAAACACAACTCCCTGGAAGAACAGCAATTATTAAGTGTTATAGGGCTGTAGGTTTAAATTGTTAAGGTTTTCATCATTGTAAATGGATGTTACATATTTTAATTTGCTGCATGGTAAATTTGTGTATGAATAATATTAAATTTGAATAAATAAAACACCACTCAGTTCAGATGCTGTTTATATAATGGAGTGCACAAATATGTTATTGAGGTCATTTAGGCTTCAGTTTAGACCTTTCCTTTTTGTTTTTAGTCCAGTGCTCCATCTACAAATTTGATGTTTAATCTTAATGATTCTTAACTAATTGCAAGCTCATGTTTATTCCTTTTAGTTAAGATGACACTGCTTCGTACGTTTTGTTAGCAATAATTCTTTTGAAGGAAAACAATGAAAGGATTCTGGCATTTGAAAAACTGGTATCCCAGACTGCAGGAGGCTGTAGTTTCCTTGAATCCCATCCTTTTAGCGGCACAGGGTTTAAGGTTGTGCATGAGTCCTGGGGGGGGGAGTACTTGATTTTAACTTGTATGGGGGTATGATCACCAACAAAATTGTTCACGTTTCTCCAGAATTCTTCTCTCCAAACGATAGCCGACTCAAGAAAAAAGCGGTGAAAAGGGTACTCCAAAACGTAAAACTTGGACTGAGCAACAACGCGCTCTAACAAAATGGCCGCTTTTGAACGCTTCTGATAACCTGATCTAGAAAAATTGCCTTCCTTTGATATTTGACCCAAGAAAAAGAGGTGAAAGCGATGCACTGACAAACGGCACATCACCGTTGGACAAATATACGTAGTACCCCCTGGGCACTGGGGCATAAATCTGGCAGTCTTTTTGTTCCTGCGAACTAGACCGTCCTGACGTCTCCTTTAAATGATCTGCGTAAACTAGATGACTTATAGCCAAATACTAATTGATTGTGTTCTCTTGTGTAGATTACCCAGGACTTCTTTCGTGGTGATGGCAACGGTGTTGCAGATGAACTTTCTCGTTTGCATTCATTTGAGGTATGACAGTAAAGTTATGTTGCATATTTTCCTTCTTCAAGCGGTCAACATGTGAATGTCTAATTTTATTGCATGCTTTCTTTGATCACAATTTTCAGAAAATATCTCCGTTTTGAAATTGTTTTTCTGGTTGACGAAGACACAAGATAGGTATACATTCACATAAAAAAACTTCAGCCGAATTTTTTCAGAAACTTAGCAAAAATGCATTTGGACAACGTGATGGGAAGATAGGCAGTAAAGCTTTCCAACGAAGCTTATAAAAAACGTTCCTGCGAAATCTTGGTAATAGCTAAATTTCTGACATAAGGAGATGCGACACCGACCGCACCCTTCGCCATTTAATTCACATCGGGCTTCCCAATGCTGTTGAGTTCTAATGTTCTTTCAAATGATTTATGCAGTGTTTTCAGAGCAAAGTTTTCAAATTATGAAATCTAGAAAGCAAGATTTGCAAAAAACGCAAGGCGTTTGAAAGGCTATTATCCCCAAAATATCACAGCAATAATATATGTTATAATCTTCTTAAATACCCGACATGTTTCTTTAATTTTAGGAATTTTTCTGGCTGAGATCGGCCATCCTCTTCTGAAAATACGAGGAAGTTTCCCGAAGAGGCCCCTTCTAAAAACCTTCAACAGTGGTCTTAAACTGCGGCCAAATTCTCCCACAATTTGTGCCTTACAGCAATGAATTGCTTGAGCTTTAGCATGCGATTTCCTTTTCGGAGGATGAACAAGTCTTTCTCATTTGTATAAGAAGCTTAGTTCGGGGAATCCATTCTCCCAGGAGGATACCAGATGTGCTAATGCATGTAAATGTCATTGCTATTAGGAAGGACAATCGACGAGAGTTCGTGCGTTGTTTTCACTCGTTTTTGCAGGTTTTTCAAGAGGGCTTTCTGCAGAAATTCTCCCATAACCATGAGAAGGAAATTACCAATTGAAGCCGGACAAAGTTCCAAATCTAATTGTACTCATTGGCTATGAAACAAGACATGTTTTTAATATTATTGCTCAAGATCCAAGGAGCTCCATGTTTTTTAACTATGTGCATTTTTTACTCACTCAGGACAATTTAAAACTAGTTATTTTCATTTGTAGAGCCTGGATCATCTCTTGTCATTGCATGAGTCAAGCTCAGCTCAGATTGTGGAGAAATTCTTCGAAGAGAAGTGTGATGAACAGGTTTGTATTTGTTATTTATTGGCATATATTTTGCTTTCGTGGGACGCGTGAAGGAAACTCGAAATAGCAGAAATATAAGCAAAGGAAAAACCAGAAAAATGACGGAAGCTATTCGGCATATTATATAATGTTTTACCTTAATGCAAGGGAAACCATGTAACGTTAGAAATGAAACAATTTCTAAGCCAATGTCCCAAAGACACCTAGACCCACCATAAAATTCTGTCATTTGCGCTAACTGAATTGAAGTGATGTTGCTGTTGTCGCGTCAGTAGTTGTACTAGGATATTAGACTTGTGACGATGATTTTCTTGTTTCCCTGTGCTCTTTGACTTCAAGATGGCGCTTCAGTCAACAGAGACTCATATTATTTCTCTGAAAAAGTTGACCCTATTTAGGCCTAATATGCTGGGGTTCCTAGCATACCAATCAGATTGCGAGATTTGGCAAAGAACAATCAGTTTCGAACCTTCAATTCGATTGACGCAGTTGATCAAATTTGAAGGAAGTTGCTGCGGCAGGTACTTGAAGATTTCTCTGGTATGTTTTGGTCCTAAAAACGTGGACATTGCAGCATTAAATGACTTATTTTGCACTCACCAGTTAAAGTTAACTTCCTTCTTACGATGAATCCCAAGTTNAGATTCGATCGATCGAATGCAGAAGATAAGGTCAGGTTTTTAACTGTTTCAATATGAGTCCCTGTTGAGCAAGGTACCGCAGGGATACAAGGGACTCGTCGTAATAAGTCTACCGGGATATCAGTTCAGGCAAGGAGCAAAACTACGATCGGAATGAACCTAAAAGCAACATCTGAAAGATCTCGTCGATCTTGGACGTTGCGTTGACCACAGCCAAATCACCAGAGAAGATTCGAGAAGAATTAGGCCTAATTTGAAGCTAAGGATAATGGTGTAGCCAGTATTTGGGGGAAATATTTTGGTCGTGTAACTGTAATGCATTTTTTAAAGAGAAGTAGAAAGCGCTAAATATTTGCAGCAAACTATTTATCAAAGAGATTAATCTATAACATTAAATTCTTATCATTTTAGGCCCGATCAGAGGAATCCTTCGGTGCAATTACGTTCAAAATATTTTACTCCCAAGAAAATCAAGCACTGCACATCGACGGTGAGTGTTAAAGATTTTCCTTCCATTTCAACATTTCACATATGCAAATTATCAATTGTTATATCCAGTTATACTTGCGACCTGCTAAGTGTTGATGTGCCAATGAAGGGCAGCTTATGCAGTTAGAAATCAGAGATTGATGTCAGAGATTTGCAATAACGCAAAATTATGTATGCAAAACTTAACTGTTATTAACTCCCCACTGTTAGTCGCTTAAAAAAAGAACTAAAGGAGTATTTGGAGAGCTGACTGAAAATATCAGTTTAAAAACATGACCCCCTGGAAGAACAGCATCTTAGGTTATTTTCTTATTTTGATCTTTTGTTATTTAACCAATGTATTTGTTGTATTTAAGCTGTAGGGTAGTTTTGTTAATAAATAATTATATCATATCATGTTATGTCCAAATGGCCTCGGGGAAGTCATAGCATTTTGCTCCTCGAGGTATCGTTCCAGTAGTGTTGTATAGTTGTATAATAATTTTAACTAGGCTAATATTTGATTGTTTTTATTCGCAGAGATCTAAGTTTTGCTGTAAGACATACTTTAGCCTGAACTGAAATAGAAATACACCAGTTATACTAAAATAAAGCGCCCAACGTGGGGCTCGAACCCACGACCCTGAGATTAAGAGTCTCATGCTCTACCGACTGAGCTAGCCGGGCTGATATTTAACCCATGTTGTACGAGTTAAAACTGGTTAGCTTTAGCGTAAGAGAATTATGTTGCATTTTACATTCATAGCCTTTGTCTTTTCATTGACATTGTAACGCGTCCAGTTCTATCATGCCCGGTATCGTAACATGTCTTTAATTTTTTTCCAGTTCTCAATGTGCGTGATCTACTACCAATGGACAGTAACTGTAAGTGTTCGTCGCTACTTTAAATAGGTTGTGTTAGCTAAACTTTCGAAAGCCATGACTTTCTCTCCCCTTACTACAGGCAAATAGCAGCAAATTCATTGTGAATGAAGATACTCTCTATAGGTTTTGAACTCTCATGAACAAGCAAGTCAAAATTGTTATATGTTTCGCGACGAGCTTGTTTAATCTTCAGCTAAATAACGAATTATACACGTGTGGATGTTATATCAGATGAATCAAAGAAAGAATGCCCGTTTGAAAGGCCACTGCTCCCTGAATATCAAAGCAGTAATATTGAAAACTGTCTTGGTTTATTGCCAATATATTCAATTAGGTTCAGTAATTTACCCGGCTTTAATCGGCTATTCCTTCCCGTCGATATGGGAGATTTCTGCAGAAAGCCCCTTCCAAAAAGTTGCAAAAACGAGTGAAAACAAGGAGCAAAATTTTGTTGGTTTTCCTACCTAAAAATGATGACACGCACATGTATTCATGTATTTTGTCCTCTTTGGCGAAAGGAATCCCCCTGAATAGGTTATTCATACCAGGGGGAAGACTTGTTCATCTTCCTAAGTGGATAATACGTTCTAAAGCGTCCACAAGTCATTGCTGTAGGGCACGTGTAATGTAAGGCAGAAATGTTGGGGAAGTTTGTTCGTGATCATGGGCATGTTTTGTAAGGTTCATTGAAGAAGCTTTCTCGAGAAAATCCCTCATAATTTTAAAATGGAGTGTCCGATTTCAATCAGCTAAATTTTATAGTAGATTTGAACATTTCTACCATTATACTATATATTTGCCGACATCGTCGTCTTGATATCCAGGGAGCCTTGAACTTTCAAACGGGGATTCTTTTTGTTGACTCACCCGGTAGAACTTTCATGCTACTTTTTTGCAGCAATTTAGAACAGATACTCTTGGTTTTTGGCAGTGATTCCTAATGTAGAACATGTCTGTAGAATTGATTTGATTCTTTAACATAAGGTGCACAACAGATTTCAGTTATTTATCAAAACTTTTCTCATTACGCTCAAAAGCCTCTGAATAAAGTTCATCTATTGATATGACTTATTGAATGCAGCATCCTCTGACTTTATACATAGGGAATAATGCACTGTTGATATGGCCTACATATGACCCAAATGATATTCTTACTTGCTGTGTTGTTTCCTTACCACGGGGCAGCAAGAACTGCTTGATAATGGTGCTTAGAAGTTTGAAATGAGATGCATCCCTGGGTAGGAGCCCAGGTAAAAGAACAGTTTAATTTGGGTTACAATATCGGCCATATCAACGGTGTATTATTGCCCTTGCTTTAGAGACAAATATCTCTGATTGCCTGACTTTACTAGATCTTTGTTATTTCCAGGGTTTGGCATTTTGTGGCCAATGAAAAGAAACAAGCAAGCTACTTCCAGCAGGAATATTGAATGATGTAGGCTATTTACAGTTCTTTCCTTTGTTTTAGGTCTCGCCGATCCCTATGTTCAACTTGAGCTAATGCCAAAACATATGTTTAAAGGACAAACTGAGAAACGAACTGGCGTACAGCATGAGACCCTGTCTGCAATCTTTGATGAAAACTTCAGCTTGTGAGTCTGGCGTCTATTTTCTTTATTTTTACCATTTATCTACGGATGACCCAAAAAACTGAAGCGAGAAAACCTTTTACACATAAATGACTAGGCGCATAGGTTCCAAATCTTTAAATCGGCATAAAAAGGTGGGTGTAAAATTCTATGGTCTATTTCTTCTAACTGAATGGCTTAAAAGAAACTTTTAGCTACTTATCTATAATTCTACCATTGGACTTTTCAGAAATCTTAAATATTTTTGGAAATTACAGCGTATCTTGCATTTCAACTCATTTGAAGATGGGACGTCATCAAATTTCTAAATCCAGAAGAGTGACAGACTTTCGCTTAATACCATATTGTAGACATCAAACGATTTCTTGTTGCGTCGAACAGTTTAGAAATTATGATGGTTTGAAGTTTTTTTGAAAATTTTTCTTGAATTCTCGAAAAAGAAGAAAAACACTGATTCTGAAAATATTGAAGGTTTCAGAAAAGTCCGACTGCAGAATCATAGCAAAATAGCAAAAGTTTCTTTGAAGCAATTCAGTTCAAAGAAATGGGTCACTGAATTTACACCAGCCTTTTTAAAGATTTGAAACCTATGTTATGAGTAAGAAAGTAAGAAAAAATTAACGATTCAAACGTTGTTTGGTAGCTAAATGGCTTGGCTAAATCCCTATTATTTTAAGTTTTTTATCAACATAGCAAATTGGAGAAATCAAGGATATACAGTAAATCCCCGCATATAAGAACCTACAAAAATATGAACATCCATGCTTTATTTATTGAATTATGCACCTTCTAATTAAGAACCTGTTTCAGTTTGATAAACTGATATGTTCTTATAACAAGGGCAATAAAGTTAATGTTTGATTGGCTGTTGAAATTTGGACCTCCTACCTTGCTATTTGTAAGCTTAAGAGTAGATATAAGGTTGATAATAACATTGCCAAAACAAATGAAATGTCTTAAAACCTCGTGGTGATGACTCATTTAGTGATCTTTTGATACAAATTTACAAAAATGAGTCTTTGAGTAAGAACCATTAAGAACCTTCATACCCTGAAATAAATCTAAGTACCTTTGAAATAAGAACCCAATTCAGCCTGGCTCTCAAAAAAGTACGTTCTTATATGCGGGGATTTACTGTAATGAAACGAAGCAGTTCTATAGGCTGATTTCCAGTCAGTGGAATTTTCTGAGCGGGCAGAATTTCTAATGTATTCGAGAGAAAATGTCGCTCTGGCATTTAATAGAAAGGTACGGCTGAGCGACCTTTTATTGTCTCAAATTCTGCCCGCTCGGAAAATTCCACTGACTGGAAATTAGCCTTAAAACTCGTCAAAATTCATCAAAAACAGGGGATTGATTTGATCAGTACGAGACAATAGCGAATACACTTTGCATGAGCATAGGAATAGGTATGTCAGATCGAAATTCCCAGTGCATGTTAACAATGCTCAGTAACGAACACAAATGTTCTACTGTAGTTCTTTTCATTTTATATACCGAGTGTCCCAAAAAAAGTATACAGATTTGGTTGACTCCAGCGATGTGAATTTAGCTTTAATCAATGGCTAATCACTCTCAAAAGTTCCTCGATAGTTAACTTGAACATATATACCTCGTTTGTTGGTATTATTGGTGCTTTGAGAGCAGAACTATCCATCTTGAAAGCTCAAATTTGCATCCACTTGCAAACCAGAGCTTTGGCCTTTTGGCCTAAGCAAATTCCCGAAGCGCATCGAAATTAAGAACTGAAATTAATGAAAAATTGAAAAATTGCCCAATGGATGACTGGGGGTGACTTCTGGGAAACAGAGTAAGACAAGATCTAATATTGTTCAAATTTTATCAAGGCGATCGTTGATTTATACGCTGCCAAAAGGCTAAAGCTCTGGTTTGCAGGAAGAGGCAAATTTGAGCTCTCATGATTAACATGTCTTCTCTCAAAGTACCAAAATCAACAAACGAGGTATCTATGTTCACGTTAACTATCGAGGAACATTTTGAGAGTGATTAGACATTGCTTGAAGCTAAATTCACAGCGCTGGAGTCAATCAAATCTGTATACTTTTTTATGGGACACCCGGTAGATGATTAGCTTTCGTAGATAAATGATTTTGTAACTAATTTTCTTTTCGTAGCTTAGACAGACATGTCAGTTTGAAAATCAGATGTAATCTTCAAATTTATCAACTTGCTTAGATATTTTAGATGATGATGATGATGATGATGCTCATCATCATCATTATCATCATCATCATCATCATCATCATCATCATCATCATCATCATCATCATCATCATCATCATCATCATCATCATCATCATCATCATCATCATCATCATATCATATCATCATCATCTTCATCATCATCATTAGTTTCGACTCTCTCGCTATTTGTAGCAAACTATTTGCTTGTCAATATTTCAATTTTCTTTGATCCATTTGGTGTAATTTTCTATAATCCTTGAACTAAATTTTGCAGTGAAATTCCACAAGAGACGTGTAGAAGCCAAGGTGCTACATTGACGATGACAGTGTTTGATCGGGATAGATTCCACGAGAATGACATAGCAGGCGAAGTTTTCGTCGACCTAAGCAAAGTTATTGGCCTCGATACTGATATCTCAGGTGGATTTTATTCAATACCTCAAACAGAATTACCATTGATACATGGATCATTAATTGGACATCCGTTTCGAGGTAAGAATTGCTGATGGAAGTTACGTTAAAAAGTTTGAAACTTACTAGTTTTCATCTTAAACCCACAATCGCGGACAAAACTCGTTGGGACAGCTGAGTTTTGTGTTAAAAGAGGTCTTCCCTGCATGTAAACTACTACCTTGCACTGCTGATGACCCCCCTCCCCCCTTTGCAATGTTGGTTGCTTGAAGAACACATACTTGTCAACTCATCTATGACATTTTCATCAGCCTCCAACATTGCAATGGAGTTCGGGGGGATCCTAACTCAAAATTTCCTCGAAAAAGCAACGTGTCTCATGAGTTTTGTCCGCGAGTGCAGTTTTAGCGATACTATTTTCCTTTGATATCGGATTGGGGAGGCAATCCGACATGAAATTTTGTCTGTTGACATGATATTGTTTTACTTCATATCGAGATTGCTATCAATGGATGATTGCGCTAAAGATGGCATTTTGGCCAGGAACCTTTTATCCAGATGCTTGTTGTTCCAGTTACGAATGTTTAGTAGTGAATCAATAGAGACTCGATTAAAGAACGCAAGGAACTTCCGTGCCATCATCTAAGCGTAATCGTCTATTCTAGCGTTGTATTTTGGTTTTCTTTTACCATTGAAAAGGGTTAGTAATGTTGTCTTGAAAAAATAAAGAATACTATACCGGGTGTCCCAAAAAAAAGTTTACGGATTTGGTTGACTCAAGCGGTGTGAATTTAGCTTCAATCAATGTCTAATTACTCTAAAAATGTTCCTTGATAGTTAACTTGAACATAGATACCTCTTTTGTTGATATTGGTACTTTGAGAGCAGATATATTAAGCTTGAAAGCTCAAATTTGCCTCGTCCTGCAAACCAGAGCTTTAGCCTTTTGGCCTAAGCAATTTCTTAAGGCACAGCGTATAAATCATCGATAGTCTTTGATAAAATTTGAACAATATTAGATCTTGTGTTATTCTGTTTTCCAGAAGTCACCCCCCATCCCAGTCACGCATTGGGATTTTTTTTAATTTTTCAATAATTTCAGTTCTTAATTTTGATGTGCTTCTTAAATTTGCTTAGACCAAAAGGCCAAAGCTCTGATTTGCAAGTAGATGCAAATTTGAGCTTTCAAGATTGGTATCTCTGCTCTCAAAGCACCAATACCAACAAAAGAGGTATCTATGTTCAAGTTAACTATCGAGAAACATTTTGTGGGTAATTAGCCATTGATTGAAGCTAAATTCACATCCCTGGAGTCAACCAAATATGTATACATTTTTTTGGGACACCCGGTACGTATTAACCAATTTTGAAATGGAGAATATAACGCTGGAACCCACAGGGGCTGATTTTGTAATACAATAGCAACAGTTGCGTTTGATTGACACCTCAGTTCAAAGCTATTAGCGACTGCAGACAAAGGAAAAATTCTCTCAACCATGAATTCAAAAACAAACAAAGCTGCAAAAGTTTCTCTGAAACCCAAGTAGCTAGCGCGCTCGTTGTGCATTCCAGAAATTGCTTTTAAGACCAAACATGGGCATGTATCGAAAGAAGAAGGATGTATTTACACATCTACCTCGGGCATTTTATTTCTTTGGTTCAGAAGCCGATTGGGAGGCGATTCAATTCTCTTATTTTTTAGGTGTAATTAATGGCTCGCCTTCTGAACCAAAGAAATAAAATGCCCGAGGTAGATGTGTAGATATATCCTTCTTCTTTCGATATATGCTCATGTTTGCTCTTGAAAGTAATTTCTGGAATGCGCAAAGAGCGCGCTAGCTACTTGGGTTTCAGAGAAACATTTGCGGCTTTGTTTGTTTTTAATTTATGTTTGAGAGAATTTCCTTTGTCTGCAGTCACTAATCGCTTTGAATTGTGGTGTCAGTCAAACGCAACTGTTGCTATTGTATTACAAAATTTGCCCTTGTTGCTTGAACCCACTTGATTTTGAATCGTTGGAGAACATACCGGGTGAACCAAAAAAAGAATCCCTATTTGAAATGTCACAGCTCCATGAATATCAAGACGATGATCTCGGCAAACATATAGTTCAATGGTAGACATGTTCAAATTCATTCTAAAATTTACTTGACTGAAATCACCCATTCCGTTCTGAAATTATGAGGAATTTTCTCGTGAAAGCCTCTTCAAGAAACCTTCGAAACGTACCAAAATCACGAACGAATTTCCCTAACATCTCTGCCGTACGCGGGCCTTATAGCAGTAACTTCTGCATGTCTTAGCACGTGCTATCATCTTGGGAAGATGAACAAGTCTTCCCCCTGGTATTAATATCCTATTCAGGGGGATTCCATTCTCCCAAGAAGACAAAATACATTAATGTATGTGAATGTCATCATGTTTAGGAAGGAAAACCAATTTGCTCATCGTTTTGTCTCGTTTTGCTGGTTTTTTGGAAGGGGCTTTCTGCAGAAAAGCTCCCATATCCCCGGGAAGGAATGGCCGATTAAATTAAAAAGCGGGTAAATTACTGAACCTAAATGAACATATTGGCAATAAAAGAAGACAGTTTGCAATATCATTGCTTTGATATTCAGGGTGCAGTGGCCTTCCAAACGGGGGCACTTATTTTTTACTCAACCGGTAGAAAGGGCTGCTTTTGAAGCAACCGTTTATTTTGCCTTTCCAGTGCCGTGAATCATCAATGACTTTCCAGATTGACTCCAGCGAAGTCTCAAACCCTAAGTTAAAGACTATTTTTTGCAGCAATATATAAATGGGACGATTAGAAATGCAGTGGCACAAACGAATTTCCTTGGAACACTCTGCTTTTGATGCAAAGTTTCAAATCCGTTGTTTCTTAACATATTAAGTTTTACTTTATTTCCATACAGTCATTTATCTTTTGTGTGTAACTTTAGTGTTGGCTGAGAGAAAAGATGCACTTGCAGTGAATTTTGTAAAACAGAGGAAGGAGAAATTCAAGAAAATGGAAGATTCTGTGACAGAAGCAAAGGAAAGGATGCTTCAAAAAGAGAAGAAGACAAGCAGAATTTCTTTCAGCTTGTGAAGACATGTGAAATTCCAGGTTGTAAAATGTAATGTTTATTTTCTAAAATGTTGGAGAATTTGCTAAATGTTTTGATCAAATATGCTGTAAATGACTTGTAAGGCCAAGCAAACGAGGAAGACTGAGTGAGTGAATAAAGTTAAAATGTTTGCAAGTCAGTAGTTTGCTTGCGATTCATCGGATTTCTTCAAAAACTGATTCTCATGCCGGGTGTCCCAATGAAAAGTATTCCCATTTGAAAAATCACAAAAATTCGATGATCTAACCTAATGCAAATTTTCTTTTTGTCCTCTTTTGTCAATGATGCCAATATATTCAAGGATGATAACATTTTAGTTTTTCATCACTTAAAAGAGTATGAAATAACGCATTGAAAACCCTCATTATGAGCTATATTCTTTAAACAACATCGTTCATCTTGCCTAAGATCCATTATATTGAGATTTTTCACTGTCCGTTACGTCTAAAATATTAGTTTCCGCCTTTTTCCGACATTTTGTGACCAAACTAGAAGCTTAATATACACAAAGAAATTGATCTGGTAATCACCAGTGCTTTTTGCAGTATGGTTCAAAACCAGGCAGCCCTAAAAAGAGCTAAATTTACTAATTTTGAAGTCAATCACGAAATCATTGATGACCGGGAAAATAATTTGATCATTGATCTTCATGCCAAAAAAAGAAATTTGAAGATCGGTTCTTTGAAGAAATTATGGTGCTTTTCCAAACAGGTGTACTTGGGTATTGGGACACCTGCTAATCTAGCTAACTTGTCAGCTTCGATGTCATATTGTTCTCAAGTTACTAGCAGTTTCGTAAAAGTGTTTTCTCCCGGAATCCTTCAAGAGAGGCCTGAGCTCCTGGGTCAAATTTGCTAACATTGAAGCTCCACAGCGATGACAATTTAACTCGATCATTCTCTATTGCCGCTGAGACAAACCGTTGTTTAATTACAGGGCCTACTTTACTATTATTTTTTACTTGGAACTTGGAATTTGTTTGCCCATTTTTGTCTATTTTTCAGTTTTGTCAGTTTGAATTATTTGCAGTTTTGATCAATGACGATAGCCCTGTTTGGAAGCATTCTGACATGAAGCAATTTTTAAAATCGCATGTAGCGTGAGGTACGACCGATTTTGACCAACTCAAGTTTTGTATTTAAGGTATGCTGTTGAAGAGCGTGGCTATGATGCAATATGCTGCTTGGTTTGGTCGGTTGAAGCAATGAATACCTTCTGAAAAACTGTCTCAAAAAATGTGTTGATTCCTTCATTCTCAGTTGAAGTCGAACCATCGCCACTTTTCCCAAATTCGATTGGGAGCACGAAATTGCCAGAAAAGCAGAGATCAGTCTTTTTCCAATCAGTAAACTTTACCACACGACTTCAGATCTATCTTGATCTTAAAGAACCATTGCCACCCATAGTACTTTTGCGGGCACGCTGAAAGTTCAAACTGTCGGAAAATCAGATTTGGCCTTGGCGGAAGCCATGGATCCTCATCATAAAAAGTTTGATTTCAGCAGTTGAACTACTGCACTATGGATCTACCGGGTGCGCCAAAATGAACTATGCACGTTTGGCAGGCCACAATAAATCGTGCACTGGACCAATTTTGAAGATTTATGACTTAATCTTTAGCAGAGAGCCTGACTTAGATTCTAGGACTATTTGCAAATTTTTCCGTTTTCAGTTTTTAGAGCTAGAAGCGAGTTTCTTAAAATTCTAGTTTTCGAAAACATTGCAAACGATCAAAAAATGTCGATCAAATTTTAAAAGATTCAACATGAATGAACAAAGAGAAAACGTTTTCAAGGTGATTTGGGAGTTTAGTACGAACTCTCGTGCAACAGATTACATTTAATCGATTTCTAAATCGCAAATCACCACGAACAAGTTCTCTCTTTGTCCATTCATGTCGATTCTTTAGAAAACTAAAGTCGATGTATTTTGATCGTTTTCAGTGTTTTCGATAACTAAAATTTTAAGAAACTCTCTTCTAGCTCTAATCATAATATCCTTTTGGATGATTACA
>REGL01000378.1:30484-49570 GCA_004194395.1 Aurelia aurita complex sp. Pacific | reverse complement strand
CATCTTTTGACAGAAGTGGACGGGGCCTTTACCGTATCTTCACTCTCGACTGTATTCATTTCTTTAAACAAGTTCACTGACATGGAAGGATTCAAATGTGAAGTGAGATGTCCATTATTCAAGAATGCAGATCTACTAAAGAACTTCCTAATTTCACAAAGGGGCCCTTTTTGCAAGATTTTGAGGGGGGCCCACCGGCCACGGGCCGGTGGGCCGGTGGGCCAGTCCGCCACTGAGTTGCCATCATTTTATCACTTGTGTATTCAGAAATTTTGTTGTTTTTTGTTGTCTTTTCATTGATTTGCTTCAGAATTTTTGGAGAGTTTGATTTCAAGTAAAAATTCCCTCTTCTGTTAAATTTGGACGCACCTGCAGCCTCCGTATTCATAACTGCACACTATTTGCTCAGAAGCTATGAGAAGCAATGCTGTCTTTGCTTTCATGAATGGATCAGTCATATATCATATTGAAACAGCTGCAAACCATGCAAATCGCTGTAACATGATTTGTTTTCTGGCTAACTTTAATGAACATTTAAAAAATCAACGCCCAAAGAACTTTACAATTGGTTACAATCTTCAAAGACATTTTCAGTTATTCACCGTTTTCAATGTGGCCGGTAGTTTATTTTCTTCTATTTTTGGTTCACATGAGTATTGCGACCAATGATAAAAACAGAGACCAAGGAACTGCGGGCATGTGCTCCCAATATTTTGTAATTTTAGCGAAAACTTCCGTTTCTGTTTCGAGAAGTGTCTCCTTCATCTTGATAAAAAGGCCTAAATTTAAATTTGTGCTTGTTAGTTGTTGTGGCGTTATGCAATGTGATTGGCCGAATGGCCGAATTCGTTGAGCCATGTCAATTCTTCAGCCAATCAAAACCAAGATTATTTGGAACATGCCGCCCGACCATAAATGTAGCCATGTGTAGTCAATCCGACATTGGTTGGGAATTGATTTCTTTTTTCAAATGTTTTGTTTGCTCTGGGGTTCGTCTTGTGAGTTTCTTCCGGAACGCTGGTGCCTTGGCTCTCCTTCGCAGTGGAAAGCGCGCAGGCTACCGGAACACTGACTAGCCTCCAATTTTTAGGAAATACCTTTCATTCAAATATATTTCTTGTGAAAACAATCGTGATATCAGCTGTTTTGTTCGCCCACTCCCGCAGACAATAGGGGCGAGTTCCACTCGATTAATCAGCTTTCAAAAACAAATTTATCGGAGAAGAGCTTTACCAAAGATCGCAGCCAGAGATACGAATAGATCATCAACGACCAAAATAGATAAAGACAGACTGAAGAGAGTAAATATATGTATACGAGGGAAGCAAAGGTGGACGAAGTAAAGCAAGTACTTAGTTTGTGGCCTACGAGCAAGTAGACACTCGCAGATTCTTCGTAAATTGAAATTATCGTATTCGCAAAAAGCAAAGGAAATGTCGAAGAACACGAAAGCACCGGTTGGAAGACTCGAAATAAATTTGTCAAATATCGCTACAAACATTAGCCAAACAAATCTGGTCAATAACGATGAAGAGAAGTAAATTCGATTTTTTCCCAATCAACAGGGCTTCTTGATCGTAATTTTACCATGTTGTTATTCATAACTGTTTACTGTGGGCTGTGTGAGGCTGTCAGGACCCCAGGAGGCGATGATATTGAATGGACTAAAGAATCAGCTTTATGGGCCTATGTCCCATGCTTAAATTTGTAAAATATGCCAAAATGTATGGAATTCTGAGGAATTACAGAATTTAAACATAAACTAAAATTGTCTGATTTAGAGTTCCATAAAAATCTTCCTGTTGACACATTTGCCCTCATGAACATTTATAAACGAAGTTCTCTGAAGCCCTTNTTCGGTCACTAGGACCCCGGTGAATTTTTGACCTCTCACCGGGGCACTTAGACGGGGGTGTATTATGATTTTGAGATAAAACTGTGTCGAATTTATTTGACTCGTAAAATTGTATGTTGAATCCGCAAAATATGGTCTAAAAGAACTAAAAAGCTATCATATGTATCCTTGTCATTTGATTTTGTGAATAAGGACCCCTCTCTAATAAGCCCCCCCTCTTTTAAGCCCCTCCTCTGGAGTGTCCGAAATTAAACAATTCCCCGGGCTTGAAAAAGGCTTTTACGGTAAGCATTTGATGTCTAAACCTTGACCTAAATTGCTTCTCTTTCAGTCCATCAAGGTCTGGTAAAAGTTCTTGCAATTGTTGTGGTGAATGTGCAAAACAGTCATGGAAAACTATAGCTTGGAGGATTCTCAATGGAATAATGGCTATCCTTTTTGCAGCAGCGTGCGCCATGCAGGTACAAGTTAAACCCGTTAGTCTACGATGCATTGCTGCTGCAGAAAAATCGCTTCTGCCTACTTCATTTAAAAGTAAATTCAACGCAAGGCCCTTGTTTCCCTGCATTCTTGAAAGGTTGATGTCACTCACTCCATAGCCTCACTCCATAAGGACCCTCAAGTTACGCTCATCTTATTGAATTGAATTGTTGTGGTTGTTGTCGCTCTGTTGACCGAAGCGCCATCATCAAATCAAAGAGCACAGGGAAACAAGAGACTCGAGGTAATAAGTATAGCTTGTCACTCCGGTCAGCAGTGACATCGACAAATAAAAGAGCCCATGGAAACCAGGGGCTTGTGCACAGTGCCATTTTATCACTCGTCACAACAACAACAGCAACCCTTTCATCATTTTTGAATTTGATTTTCGTTGAAGTTAGTAGGACCTATGAACATTCACATCAAAAAATTGGGACGGCCAGAAAGCTTACTCTTAGTGGGCTCTTCGTTCAGTCTTTATTCAATCTTAACCCCATGAGCAGAAATTTCATGTAACTTTTGAATCTCTTTTGTTTCTAGTGGAATGATCCTGACACTCATTTTTGGATGGTATGTTTCCTCATGTTTGATTATTGGTGAAATGATAAACCATGGTTGTCACTTAACTTTGCCTGTGATACATTATCATAAACGATCTAATGACCTAGCAGCATTCCCTTAACTGTATTAACAGGAATTTCAATTAGGGGTGTGTGCCGCCCACTTTTTCAAAGAGAGGCCAGAAGGTAGCTACCCTTGACAGAGCAATTTCTGCGAGAAATTACTGGCCAATGAATACGGAGAAATGATTCCCTTGGCAAGACTAAACTTGCAAAAAGTATGCTACTTTTTGGTAAACTAAACTGAGAAAGTATACCCAAGGCTGGAATAGAGTCTCGGAAACTTATTGTTGGGAGCTGTCGGCGTAGTGTCAAGTTCTTGCTCTTTATATTTTCTATATCTACACCATATTCTATCTTTCAGATTGTTTATATCGTTCCATGTCTAATTTCAATACTTGTGGCTGGATGGATGCGAATACAAGGTTTGTTGCTTGATTGTGTGAGTTACTTTTCATGAGCAAATCTTCAAAAGAAACTCAACTCTCGCATTACTCATGAAGGGTTATGCCCGAAACGTCTTATATTATTATATTCAAGGCTATATGTTATATTTATAATCAAAACTACGTGTACATTTTAAGAATCATAGCCACACGTACAAACAACTGAATTATTTATTAGTCGCATCACTAAGACTGCGTTCACACGATCTCGGCACAATTTGAAAACATCGCAGAATGTCATGACAGTATCAAAATGAAAACGACAGAAAATTTGGTGGTCCCAAACCTTTTACAATCATTGCGACAAGGGAGGCTGGATTTGGATACCAGAGAAATTTATCTAGGCCTAAGGAATGAATCAACCTTGTTCCTTTGAAATGTTAGATGTTTCTTTTAGCGTTTTCAGCCAGAGTTCTGTTTCCAAGATCTGCCTGCACAATTTGTGCCATTTTCGTGTGCCTGTTTGCAACAGTTTTTTTCCAGTTTTCAAATTATTCCAGCATCGTGTGAAAGTGAAAGTCGTTTGATAGGTAAAATTCCCGCGGGGGGGGGGGGGGGTGTACTTCATTGTTGAATGCTACTGGATGTGCTGATCATATGGGTGGGTTTTTTCGTCTGAAATTCTCTACATATGGATCTGTTTTTAACCACAATTCTGGTAGATGGGTGGCTTTTTGAGAATTTTCTTATCAATGGGCCCCATAATGATAATCCACACCAAACAACTAAAAAATTCATACACATGGTAAAAAATTTCCTGAATATTCATGCAAATGGGCTCGGAATTTTTAAATATTCTGTCATACGAATGAGTCCTTTTCTCAAAATCCAGATTCAGGTCGAATCATGTTCACAATGGAGTACCCCTCCCCCCGGGTAAAATTAGCTCAACTGAGCATCACTGTTCACAATTTTACTTAGGACCCCCCTCCTTCCTCCTGGGGTTACGTCACTGAAGCTAAAGTTGATTGATAAGAGAAGGCTCCCATGCTTCTCCACCTTTTCATGACGATATATTTATTGTTTATTTCTTTCAGAGTTTCTAATATGGAAGATAATAACACTGCTTCATATATTGGGATGTTTTGGCGGAATGATATACATTTGCGTAAAATACAGAAACAAAATTTCTAAAGCTTCAACTAATATTACAAGCATCGAAGAAGGATGGTGAGAAACAATTTTTGTTCATGTTTTTGGTAATTTAGGATCTTTCTACGAGATACTCAATCTGGGGAAGGTGCAGGCATGGGCCAAGGGACTGACAGAAGTACTCCCGAAGAAAGTAACTGGCTTTTGGGAGGCCTTTGGAACACTGGGAGGCAAAACAGGCCAAGTAAAGGGAAGAATCGGCCAACCGTTGCTATTTGTACTGTGGAAAAGCGGAATCGAGGACTGGTTCAAGGAAAAGGATCATCAGGGCAACTGGCAGGAGTGGAAGGAATGTATGCAGTTGACAGGCGTGAAAGACGTAGAGAAGGCACTCAAGGATGCTGGTGTAAAGGAAAATTACTTAAAACTTTGGAAAATAGAAGGACTTATCTGAACGCTACTNTAATAATCGGGGGGGTTGGAACAATCGGGGGGGTTGGAAAAATTGAGAATAGTCGTTTTTCGTTTTCTTAGTAAAACACGTATCTAACATGGGTACCACGTATGTAAAACACGTATGTAACACGGGTCAGACAAACAAAGGAGAATAAAGTTAATAAATACAGTAAGTACATTTGCTTAGGAGGAATTATTAAAAAAATTTGTTCACTATTACTTCTATTTTTCAAGAATTAATAAAAGAGGGGGTTGGAAAATTTTTCAAAAATTAATAATCGGGGGGGGGGGGGACGATTATTCGGTACCTGAGAGTAAGGTTTACTGTCAACTCGATTTTGCGGTGAAATCAAAACAGGAATCATTATCAGGATCACGATGGTAAACATATTGATAAGCAAGTGACTTCCAATCCCCGATCGAGATTGGAAGCCACTTTTGCTACGAGAGAGTCGATGTTTAGAGAGCTTTCGCATGGGTTGAGACTGCTTTTCTCTTACATTACTGATTGATTGATTGATTGATTGATTGATTGATTGATTGATTTATTTATTTATTCTAATTTCTTTAGGCACAGTGGCCACGTCAGTCAAAGGACTGATTTACAGTGGGCCGTGCAAATACATACAATAACTTAATGTAAAAGAAAAGCAGACAAAATTAAATAATCTTATTTAGAAAACAATCTAATAAGCAAATTAAAGTAATGCTGTTGATAGCATGAAAGAGAGAATCAGCATTCACTATTGGTATTGCTGATCTTTTTTTAATATTTCACAAGTTTTGGATGATATAATTTCAACAGAAAGATCGTTCCACATTTTAGCACCCTTGCACGAGAAGCTCTTCTGTCCGAAGCTCTTCTGTACTAAATGCACTTTTGCATTCTTATCTAGCAAGCCATGCTGGATAGATGATAGAAAAACGACCAAATGATAGATGATAGAAAAATGAGTGCTTGACGACTAATCTGAAGGTTGATGGTCGAGTCCCTGCCATGTCCAGCCTGCTACGCAGAGTAAGGAGAGTTCAACTCTTTGTAATTCCAGGTTAAAGGAACCCGAAATGTTGTCACACTGCTCTGATAAAGCTTACCTTCAGAAGGTAGTTAGAAATGAATATAAAAACTGTAGTCACTAACTGGCACAATTTTAAGTTACTCTTTTCACTGGCACATCTCTCTTTACGGAGAATATAGACGGCTAGAGCTGTAGAGGAGAACATTAAAATTTTGTCTGATTTTGACATAGATAGACCCATTTACTGTACCGTACATGTTGGAGGATTAAAAGATTAATAGAGAACATTTAAGAATGCTTACTTTTCAAATTTCAGGGAGCTATGTGGCTTGCTGTTAGTGATCGTTTGGCTGACCATCGTATCTGTCGTTGCCTCATATAGGTAAATACTATAACTCTAAAAGATTTTTTCAAATTTTTACCATGCATGGGATTCTATTTTACTTGGTGAGTCAGAAAAAAGAATCCCCGTTTGAAAGGTCACGGCTCCCTGGATATCAATTTCGGCAAATATATAGTTTAATGGCAGAAATGTTCAAATCTACTATAATATTTACCTGACTGAAATCGGCCACTCCATTCTGAAATTATGAGGGATTTTCTCAAAAAACCTTCAAAACGTGTCCAAAATCACGAACAAATTTCCCTAACATTTCTGCTTTACACGGGCCTTACAGCAATGACTTGTGGACGCTTTAGCACGTGCTATCCTCTTGGAGGGGGGGGGGATGAGCGAGTCTTCCCCCTTGTATCAATAACCTATTCAGGGGGATTCCATTCTCTCGAGACGACATAATACATGTGAGTGTCATCATTTTTAGGAAGGAAAACCAAGAAAAATGTGCTCATTGTTTTCACTCGTTATTGCAGGTTTTATAAGGGGCTTTCTGCAGAAAATCTCCCATATCGACGGGAAGGAATGGCCGATTAAAGCCGGGTAAATTACTGAACCTGATTGAACATATTGGAAATAAAACAAGACAGTTTTCAATTTTATTGATTTGATATTCAGGGAGCAGTGGCCTTCCAAAAGGGGATTCTTTTTTATTCACCCGGTAGTTACTGATTTAGATGCAACGATTCAAATGATTTGAATGATTTAATTAATGATTAATGATTCACGAATCGGTTCGAATGTGATCTAAAATGTGATACAAATCTCGATACAAATCTTACAGCACTTTCAAGCAATTCTGCAAAAAGACGTTCAGTGCTGAGAACGGGGCTGAGAAAAGTTCAGGGAGAGTCGTTTTCAAACAAGGATCCCATTTCGAGGTACGTTTATCAACATGATATTCTTGCAGTTTTAGAAGTTTTTGTTTACCCTCTCCGTTTGAAAGTAGAATTATGAATGCTCTTGTCGATGGCAGTGCCAGTATGAATAGATGAATGAGTGAAGGAAGGAAGGAATGAATGAATCAACAAATGAGTGAATGAATGAACTAACGACGGGAGCATGTGACTTTGCATAATCTTCAGTAATTTTAGAATAATTTTGTAATGTTTAGAAATTTTCATCGGGTTGGAACTGAACTGTTAATGAATTTGATGGCCTGCTTTGATAGATTCCTACGCTGGGTACCAGATTTTTTAGAGAGTCTGGTACCCAGGGTAATGAATTCTGAGATGTGAAACTGTTATAAAATCATTCTTATCTTATGATCATCAATGTGATTGGGTCTTTTCTGCATATTAACTGGATTGGCGATGCCCCCAGTCCCTTCTTTGATCCTTTCATATTAAGCCATTTCAAACGACGAGCCATTTGTCTATTATAATCAAGGAAACAATGGATTCTCCCTAAGCATAGTTCCATGAAATTAAAAGAGACTTTGCCTTGCGAACAATATGAGTATGGCTGATTTAAAGGGGCTCCGTCGTCAAAATGTAAATAAAACAATGATTTTTGCAGTTTTTTGAAAGGTGATATCACATAGGATTTTCATATTTTTTTCAAAATGAAAGTTGCTGTTTGGACATGAATCATTGTAGTTCACTAAGGAACAAACCAAACATTCATATCTTCTACGATTGCTCGGATATAAGTGGATTTTAATTGTCACTTTTTGGTCACTAAACAAACTGCAGAAAACAATGGATGAACAATGGATAATTGGTGACATGTGCGAATTTACGGATTTGTTTATTGTTTGGCGATGGAGCCCCTTTAACGAACTAAGACAGTCTTTCACGTATCTGATTGGCTGAAACAAAGTCAGGGCTCAACACAACGGATGTCTTTGTGAATCTTTACACTTGAAACAAAGGAAGGCTGATCGTTGGTACTTTCTACGGTTGTAGAAAGTCAGTAGGCTCTGCAGCCATTCAATTCTCCTATTCTTTGTACTGTCTTTATCACCCAATCAGATGAGTGACAGACTGCCTTTAATTGCTATATAATGCCAACCAGTTTGAAGAATATCTCATAAACAGCTAGGAAACTAAGGCTTGCAACCATTTCATCTTTAGTTAGACGATACTCGACACTCCTATATATCTGATCTTTCTCTCCATGACAGCCAGAACGGATAGAATACTGAGATATTTCTCAAACGAGGAAAGTTATCGATAAAAGAAGAGATGACCTGAAGCACCTGGTTGAAGAAAATCGAAGGAGCTGCTTGCGTCAAGTTGGGTAGCAACAAAAGATGTTATTGACCCCAAAAGGGAAAATGTATTCATTTGATGCAGGACGTTCTGTGAGACTTTTTTTGTAATCATCGTAGATCATTTTGTTTAATTTGAAACTGCATTTCATTTCGCAAATCCTGAGCATGAGCGAAAGACACCAAGAGTGCAAGGTGTGCATCAGTGTTAAATTCTTTGTCCACATACAATTTCGATCTAAACAAGCAAGAAGGTGAATCCCGTCCCCCCCCCCCCGTCCAACGAAGTATGGAAGAATGATTCGAGAAAGCACGTAAGAAGCAAGCCCCTAAAAACTGTTTATGCTAGAGCAATAGAACTGTCAGTCCGCACTAGATATCACAGGAATGATTTGACCCATTCCATACTTCGCAAGAATGATGGGATTTTCGTGGAAAATGTGAAATTACAGATATTTGTAGAATGTGTGGAAAGTATTGGTTATAGTTTGCTTTATGACTAAAAGAGTATGTGTGGAAAAACCGTGGAATTTTGTTACACGTTATACTTTTGTGTGGGGTTTTACCTTTCGCGAATTACATATCAATTTAGCATGCGTATGTAAATCTACCAGGTAAGTTTGGAAGAACGCTCCTGCTCCCTGAATATCAAAGCAATGATATTGAAAACTTCTTGTTTTATTGCCAATATGTTCAATGAGCTTCAGTAATTTACCCGGCTTTAATCGGCCATTCCTTCCTGCTGATATGGAAGATTTTCTGCAGCAGCCCCTTCCAAAAACCTTCCTAAAAATGACGAAACTCACATTTTTCTTGTGAAAAGGTCCCACAAGTATTGTGGAGCTAACCTATTGAGGGATTTAAAGACCATTTGAAGACCGGCACAGTGGTGTAGGGGGTGTAATCCTCTGATGCAGCCAGAACAGTTAGGCGGCCAGGTAGGGACCTACCACTTGAGCGTCACGACAAGGGGTCGCGGATTCGATTTGGCCTATTCTACTTCTGCGATCCCAGCGCTTGGCGGTAAAAACCGCAACTTCACCTTCACGTTCACTCATTTCTGATAAAATCTTCAATGGTCTTCCACCCCCTACTCTAAGGGGCCGATTATATGAGAGTTTTCAACCCGGGCTGGAATTTCAGCCCTGTTAGCCGAGGTGAAACTGGCGTGCGATTGTATGGCAGATGCCAGCCCGGGCTGAAATTAACTAAAAAAATGGCGCCAACATTGTTCGAGGTTTAAAAATTCAAAATTGCTTTAAAATCACAAGTTTTCCGCCGAGAAAGTTCTCTGCTTTCATCTGCCATCCCACCTTTGAAAATCTTCGCTTTACTCGTTTTGGCGCGAAAATGTATTCAAATTGCGCTTACGCGAAACAAATTTTCAGCCCGGGCTGGAAAAAATTGCGATTACATGAGAAATCTCAGCCTGTTTACCCGGGCTGGAAATCCGAACCCGCCTAGCTCAAGGAGGGCTGAAATTCCAGCCCGGGCTCGCTTTTCAGCCCCGGCTGCAAATTTCTCCTGTTGTTTGTTACAATTCTGGCAGCACGGTTTTTAAGCTTATTGTAGCTGATTAATTTCAGTCGTACTGGCACAGCCCAAACAGAACAACAGTACCGAAAATGGGACTTGAAAATGTGCTTGTGTGGAGGGTTTCAAAGTTTTACATGGTAGAAGTTTTAGAAAGCACGTTTTAGAAAGTTAACTGCCCTGGAAAATTTGGCAGAAACTGCCATAAGTTGTTCTTTCCAATCCAAAAAGCTGTCTTGTACATCAAGTTTCAGTTTCAGTTTTATTCATCAACCAATCCTAAAATGCAATTCTACACACTTACACTACACCTAAATACTTACAAAATACCATACAATGAACACAAACGTTAATTAAACTTAGAGATTACAGAAAAGAAGAACTTTACAAGATTGTATCTAAGATTGATTGATTAAGCTCTCTAAATAGGTAAACTAATCGAGAGAGAGCCCCCCCCCCATTAAAACAAATAAGGCTACAACATACTTTATTAGAATCAAAACAAAATGTTAAACAAAATTTGTTCTTCAGAGATCAAAAGAATATAAAGATTTGAAAGAGATTTAAAATCAAGACAAACTCATAACGTACCATCATGGGCAATAATGCACCATTGATGTAGCCTTTATTATGATCATAATTGTATTCGTGCTAGCAACATTATCAAGCTTTACTCGCAATCCCGTGGAAGAGAAACAACAAAAAGTGAGTAAGAATGAAATTTTTATCATAATATAGGCCATATCAAAGGTGCACTATTGCCCATGCACGTACGAGTCAATGAAATTAGTTTTGAATTTGGACTGAAAAACTGCAGCGGAGCTACCAACAGTGGAAGGGTGTGCCAAAATTTAGAGCCAAAATATTGAATTGTTTGAAGACCATAGAGGGTAGTATTCCTGAAATATTTAAAAAGATCACCTCTGGTTGCCTGACGCGTTCCAATCTTATGGATTGTTCAATTTGGCTGGAAATAATTATGAAAGTAAGAAGGAAATAACTTTTTGATTGCCTTATAGACAAGTCGGAATATTTAAATGCAAAGTTTAAGAATTTTTAGCAACTGGAAAATTGGTGCAGAGGGAGCTGAGAATGGTTCAAGGTCCAAGGTATTTTGTTTTTTGGACAACTCGAACGACCGAAAACGAAGAAGAACCTGGACACTGGCGGGACACAGGCCATTTGTTGACCTTCGTTCATTTGGACCTCTTTCGTGGAGCCAAAAGGCAGACCTCTTTGTGTGGTTGAAAATGACGTCAGGAAACCAGCCTCTACTGCGGAGGAGCTTTGAAGTGTTTTCGCGCCAAACGATCAAACGTTTTCAACTGGAAGACAAAATGGCTGTGTCTGCTATGTCTGATTTTGAAATTCCTTTGCTGGATTATGAGACAATTGTCATTGCTGTGTCTGAACTGTCAGATGGCAATGTTAATATTACTGTCGACGACTTGAAAAAGATTCAGGTATGTATGTTCTCAAAGGGTGATGGTTTTCAAATGGCATTTGTCTCTCTCTCTCATAATTTTAGGCCACCCACTGGCCACTGTACCGTGTCTAAATATAGGCCTATATTAAGGATATTGGACATACTGTTGTAGGCTGATTCATAAAACAAAAGCTTGCCTGCCTTAAGCATTTGCTCGGCCTTTGTCTTGAGGTTGCACTACGAACAAAAGCAAAATCACGAGTCATGAAAAGAATCGTAAAACTGATACTTTAGTCGGTCAGAGACAGAAGGTCAATCAAGGTGTACCAAAGACAAAGCAAATTTGTCATATTTATTTGCACGTCAAATTTTTCAGAGAACAAACAGGAGGGTCTCAAACTCACAGAACTTTCTGTGGAGGGTCCGTGGTCTCCCAGAGGGTGCATTCCATGTAAAACCTACGCCGAAGGTACGCCGAGCCCTAAGCTTTCGTACCTTAGGTATTTTCAGGGAGAGAGAATACACGTCATATATATTTTATCATTTCAAAAGAGAGTGCTAATTCACATAAGGAAAGATCGAGGACAATTTCACATTAACGCCAAGGTAGGCAGATTTTCGTATGCCGTCACGCCAAGAACCGATTTTATTGAAAAATTGACGCCGCTACGCAGACGAAAAGTCAGGTCTACGCCGAAAATCTTTGGGCCTAAGTACATGGAATGCACCCCGGGTGGTCTCCATGATGGGCTCTTCCATGACTGAAATTTTGTTGTTGAAACCATGCCATGGCAAATGTCACTGAAAATCTTGACATAAACATCCATTGGAAACCAGGGGCACTCAGTTTTCTAACCAGCGCAGTTTTCTAACCAGCGCTAAAAGCATTTACATGACACCGCTGGTGCGTGCAAGCAGAGTGATTTGATAAAATAGAGTCCTAACTAAGATTAGATACGGCTTGAAATATATTATGAATAAAAATTTAATATCCACAGGAAGCCGGTGGAAAACCATGGCAAACCATAGGCATATGGTAATATCCGTGACACAAAACAATCATACGAAAACCGCATGTAGTCATGGACTGGCCCATGGACATTCCATGGTAATGTCCATACAGTATGGGCTTGAGAGCTGCACCCTGCACATACATAGCATTTCTCCCAACATAACAATGTCATTTGGATGTTTCTGTTTCATTGTCATTCAGTTTCATTGTCATTCAGTTTCATTTCAGTTTTATGTTCTATCTGCAGAAAAAACAAACTACAGTAGAGAAAGATAAAGGACATTACAATTTAATTGTATTTAGAAATGACTGATGAAGGAGGAGCCCTTCAAGTAGATAAACTACACGTTTTTTTTTATAAGAAACTGGTTTATAAGAAACTAGTACTACGATGACCAAAAATTTAAGAAACTCAAGTACTACGCTCAAGAACAGTTAAGAAACTCTCAAACTTTATTTCTGTATGTCTATGTCTCTCGAACAAAGGTACATTCGTCTTTTCTTGACTTTTAACTGCAAAGTTGGTAAATTTTTGCCTTGATGTGCATGGCTTCTTCTTGATGACAATGTCAATGCAAAATGGAAGCCCTTTCTCGAGAAGAAGGCTCAACTTCAAACAATACCGCAATTTTAGACCCAAAAAATAAGAAACTAATTAAGAAACTTTTACTACTAAAACACCGACATTTTCATGTGAAATTAAGAAACTTTTAGTACTAAGTGCTGATCCAAGTTTCTTATATAAAAAAAAAACGTGTAATAGAAAGAAATCCCCCCCCTCGTAAATACAAAGAAACTAAAATGCTTTGAAATGAAAATGAATGAAATTACAACCCACACCAGATGTTTACCACGAATATAAATTGAAATGGATCAAATGTAGAAATCAAGAAAATGAGTTTCAGTTCAGACCTAAAACTGTAACTGTACGAGCGACAAAAATGAAAAATGGCAATGTATTCCAAAGCTTTGATCAATCCCTATGGTAACAAGTTCACCTCTTGACAGAAATTTGAATGGATGGAAAATTATCACAACTACCATACTGTAAATCCTTGAATTTGCCCCCACAGGCCAGTCATCAAGAGTGTGGCAGCTGCACGCACGAGATTTTTATCAAAATTTTGTGTGCACGCTGATTTTGAATGAGATCTTTTGTTCATTACTTTGAAAACAAAGGAATCAAAGTCCTTGCATGCAAGCATGCCACTGCTTTGTTGGTCTGCACGCGCGAGATCTCGTCGAGAACTGCCAGACTGGCCCACAGGTGCTTATTTGTAAGAAAACGTTTAAAAAAGGGGTTGATTCAAGGTGGGGATGCTCATAAAACTCATCGGGTACATTTATGATAACATGCTATTCTAGCTGATGAATGTAAAAAGAAAATTAAAGAAACATCTTTTGAAAAGTTGACATGGAAATATAACAATGATAACAGCAAAGAATGTACGAATTTTTTTGAAAAATTCAGTTTTGTTGAATTCAGATACCCCCATAACGAGTTATTTGGTGGAAATTACTTGTTGAAATTAGTTCTAAGGTGGGGGCTTATGCAAGGGGGCCTTTTTGAATGTAGGGGTTTAATTAAGGATTTATGGTACATTTTGTTATTATATTCAGTTCTTTTTGTCTTTTTTCTAGTCGGAGATGGCAATCAAGATTTACAAAACATTGCTTTTCGCACATTTTCAAGCATCTTCAGAACTGCTAAGCCAGGTAAATATAAAAGGGGCAGTTAGATGCATGTTATAGATCCTGCGTGGCACAAACCTATTTGTATTGGCGTAAATACAAAACAAGTTTACATTGCCTCTCTGTTTGTCCGATGAAATTAATTGAGCAGTGAATCCAGCAATGTTCAAGATGCCTTTAGGTTTCACTAATCATCATGAATTGGACTAAAAAACCATTCTTTGGTGGGTTTATTGCCCACTTTGACTTCCAGATGATCTCTTAGCAGCTTCAAAGTTGCTCCGGCAAGGTCACTGTTTAGGACTTACAGGAATTTGTAATCAACATATTAACTTTGCAAATGCATGAAATCGGCGTTGATGAACAATATAGCTCAATTCAATTAGCGAGATTTTTCAACAGCAACTTTGATGGAATTAGATAAAAATATGGGATAATCCTATTGAAAATCTTCATTGGCTTAGCCTAAGCACTTTCCATAGAAATACGGTCCAAATGCCCTGTGCAACATCATGTCCAGCTTCCCTTTAAATTAATTCTGGATGCTCCAAAAAAATTAAGTCATTTGAAAATTTCTAGCATTTGGAATATCGGATCAATTGGAATAGATCAAATTCTGCTAGATGAATGAAAGACCAACTCATTTTTGTAATTTTTCGTTTTTTGATGAATACTGAAAATATCTAAGGTAAATTTGACTCTAATTCTGATAAAATCAAGATATCAAAAATCCCCAAAAGTAGAATTATTGCAAAGCAATTGAGGTTCTCCCTTTGAGCCTATTCAATAGCATAGCAAACATTCAATAACTATTTAAAACTGTTGGTGTAAAATTCTATGACCTATTTCTTTCAACTGAATGACTTGAAAGAAACTTCAGCTACTTTGCTTTATTTCTACCATTGGACTTTTCTGAAATCTTGAATATTTGCAGAGTGGAATATTTAAATAATTAGAGGAATTTCTTCTTTTTCAAAAATTCAAGAACAAATTTTGGAAAAAAACTTAAAACCATGATAATTTCTAAACTTTTTTATGCAACATACCAGAATAATTTCCAAGAAAGCCATAGCTTATGAATATGTCTGTACAATATGGTCTCAAGCACAAGTCTTTCATTCTTCTGGTTTTCAATTTGGAAATTTGATGATGTCACATCCTCAAATGAGTTGAAATATGAAATATGCTGTAATTTGAAAGAAAAAATGAAGTTTTCTGAAAATCCCAAAGGTAGAGTTATGGCAAAATAGCAAAGTTTCTTCAAAGCCATTTGGTTGAAAGAAATAATGGTAGAATTTTACAGCAACAGTTTTAACGATTTGGAACCTATGCTTAATTCAATAGCCCTTTGTCTCATTCAATTCCTACCCTGACCATCCCCCAGGACACCCCCAAGCATCTGCACAAAGCATTTCCGTCCCCCGGACATTTGACTGTGAATTTTCTCCCGGCCTTGGGACATTTGAGCCTTATTAAAGCTTTCGCATTATACAGTTACTGGGAGGGTGGCATATTTTCAGTGCCTGGCCCCGGGCATTCGTCACAAACATTTGCCCTGGCCTCTGGGCATTTGTGCACAACATTTTCATTGACCCCCAGGCTGCCCGGGAGAGAGATGATCAGGGTAGGAATTGAACGAGACATAAGACCTGACACCTATTCTCTTCATGCTAACTTCAGACCATATCATTCTTGCGTTTTAATGTGATTTTTCTGTTGCAAGGCGCCATATAAAGACTTTGGTGTTGATTTGAAGAGTCCCTGCCTGTATGAAGATGCCTTGTCTCTTGTCAGTCTGCTTACGGCATTGTAAGTTATTCATCTAGGATTTTAATCGACTTGCATTGCACATTTACAATGTGTCCTAAAAACAGTCCCATTTTTTTTTGGGACAACGTGTCCTAAATACAGTCCCACTACCCTTTACAATTGTTGTGGTTAAATGTTGTGTGTAAATTCTCAAAATTTAATAAAACCACCATCAGAAACACTAGCAGTTTGAAAATTTGTATTTTCATTAAAGTTTAGGTGCAAAATCTGCATCTGGGATTAAAATTTCATCTGAAGGAATTTTTAAAAAGCTCAGAAAAGTTCTTTGATTGAAAAGCTGTATTGAAAATTTGCACATATTAACATGGTTTTCCTACCTCAGAATTCTCAGGAATTGTTTTATTTCTTTAGAATTCTCGTTTAAAAACAGTTTTTGGTCTTTCATATGGCACAAGAACTCTTGTCATAATGTGATGTATTCTTCAAAATTCTTAAGAATTCTTGAGAATTCTTGCCACGTTAATGTATATATATGCAAGGCCTGTGCTTTTAAACACCATTACTGAGCATTGCTCTAAAGCATTTTGTACTGTACGTTTGAAAAGTCAACAATTTTTTATTCCTTTTTCAGATCTTATGTAATGAACATGTGTGGCATTAAAACTTTCAGAATGAAGGATCTTGTTGCTCCAAGTAAGTGAACGGTGGCGGACACCTGGGGGGCAAGGGGGTGCTTTTCCCCCCAATGCTGGTTAGAACAATGATCTTTTTTGAAAACAATAGAAATAAAGAATGCTTTTTAATTGAACAATAGCTTCACCCCCCCCCAATATTTGGCGAAGTGTCCTCCACTGTAAGTAAATCAATGAATTTTGATTGCCAATCATGCTAAAGATGGTGAGGAAGAACTTGTTTTCCACTTACAAACCTTCAATGATTATGTAGGGATTGATGAATGAGTACTATTTATCATGGTAAAAAGTTCATTGCTGCCATCTTTAGCGTAGTCATATGTTCTTGAGTTTTGATAAGTTAACACTATTAAAAGAAGCTGGATGAGAAATCCTTGACAAATTTTGATTCAGCAGTTTCTTGACAAATCATTTTATTAGAACTACTTATGATATTATAAGTTCAAAAAGAATGCCTCAATTTGGAGATCAACCCTTATACTTCCCTGTAACACAAATCTTTCCCATATGTTTCAGGATTGGTAAGATATAAATAAATCTCCAACAAATAGTTTAGTCGATCTTTTTCACCCAAAAATCAGCCAACAATGATCTTTTTAGTTTTGAAGTTTTATAGATAGTTTCAGTAACTGACAGTCAAGGTCAGGCTTTATTGCCATCAATTTTTTGTTTTAATTTTCTTAATCATTGTAATTGTTTTGCTATCGTTCTGCCTCATGCTAATTTTAATTTACATCTTTGTTTAGAGCCAAAGAGAACTCACAAAATGCTGAGGTATTGAAACATTTAATTGTTAAAAATTTGTTTTTATGCAGCTGCTTTTTATACTTGACATTGATATCGCAAATCAGAGAAAATAGCATTTTTGTGAATTTGGGCAAAAAATCAACTACCATTGAAGGTCATCTTTAATTTCAAATCAGCTCTTGTGCTAAAATGAGATATAACCAGCATGTGCCCTTTAAGTAAATGTTCTTGTTGTTCACACCACCGGATGAGTAAAAAAGGCCCAGCATTTGAAAGGCTACTGCTCCCTGAATATTACACTGATTGCAAGTTCGTAGTTATTGCTATTGATAGGCTGATGGACGCTATAACTACGACTCATGGACTTTCACATTGAAAATTGGGACGAAATTGTTTCCCTCGATTTCATGTCCGATATGGAAACCATAGCAACGCTGTACGAAAAGGCGAGTAATGGCGTTGGGCCTAAATTGTCAGCTCAAACCTCAGATAATAAAACGTCTCGAAATTCAAGTTTTGAGTGATGTTAGCAATGAACAAAAGTCACGAGCATTCGCATGAATGTTTCTTTAATCTAAGAATTGACAAACCTTTCAGTTTCAACAAGAATTTCCTCATTTTGAAGGCAATCTTCATCTAGCAATAGTGCACGCCAACACGTCGCAGCTCCTGAAATTCTCCAACCACCGAAAAGAGGCCATTAACCTCGTTTCAAAGGGCACAGAAAAATCTGTGCGCCCATTGTTTATTTTCGTCCCACTTTTTGATGTGAAAGTCCATAAGTCCCAGTTTGAGCAAAAATATACATTGTTGTTGTTGTTGTCATTGCTGTTGCTGTTGTTAGTGCGATAACTGGGACTATTTCGTGAGTCTAATACAACTCTAGCCTTTAAGTAGACTTATGACAATGAGTCCCTTGTATCCCTGCGGTACCTTGCTCACAGGGACTCATAATAAAACAGTTAAAAACCTGACCCTATCTTCTGCATTCGATTGATCGAATCTGGATCGAACGACTGCTTCGGCTCTGTTCAACGGTCACTCCTCGGAAAGGAAATGTGATTATAAACCACGGTAAGCAGACACTTAATCAACAAAACTTGGTTTTCATCTGAAGAAGAAAGTTCACTTTACCTGGTGAGTGCAAAATAAGTCTTTTAATGCTGCAATTTCCATGTTTTTAAGACCAAAACATTGCAGAGAAATCTTCAAGTACCTGCTGCAGCAACTTCCTTCAAATTTAGTAAACTGCGTCAATCGAATTGAAGGTTCGAAACTGATTGTTCTTCGCCAAATCTCGCAATCTGATTGGTATGCTAGGAATCCCAGCATATTAGGCCTAATAGGGTCAACTTTTTCATAGTAATATTATGAGTCTCTGTTGACTGAAGCGCCATCAAGAAGTCAAAGAGCACAGGGAAACAAGAGACTCATCGTCATAAGTCTAGCCTTTAAGCCTTGGACTTCTTTTATTCTAAAATTGATAACATTAAAATTAATAACAATAATACCATATTCAAATCAACCAAACTAGCTGGTTTCGATACATTATAACTACAAATCTTGGTAAATACAGCAATATTTAGATATAAAGAGAAGGGTCCTGATATTTGCTACAATAATACAAAAAATGCTAAAAT
>REGL01000377.1:223827-237468 GCA_004194395.1 Aurelia aurita complex sp. Pacific | reverse complement strand
CTCATGCTTCAACTCATAAGAGAACTGTCACAACGCTATCAAATATTCCTGGTCGCTAATGGCAAGTATGATATTGGGAGATGCATCCTAAGCCAAAGTAAAGGGCGTGGCCCCAAAAATTTTCCTGGGGGCTTCCCCCAGACCCCCTCGTTTCAATTCCGCCCATTTAATTTACTCTGGCGATGCCATTGCTTTTGCAGGACGCCATGAAAATTGTGTGATGACTTTTGTAAATCAAACATCAAGTAAATCTTACGCAATGCTCTCGACATTGGATTCGTAAATTTCCTATTTTTCTTCAGGACCTCCGATCATAAAATGCCCTCTCAGCAATGCACAGAAGGGCGTATCTTTACCCCTTCGGTGTGAATTAGTGCCCCTCCAATCTCAGAAACGCTCCTACGGGCCTGAGTATTAGTTTCGATGTAGCAGATCGTTTTTAAAGCATACTTTCAGCTCAACAGCAGTGTCTTATCTGCCAGACAGCAAACATGATTTTATATCACTGGAGATGAGAAATGAAGAGACAGATTGAGTTTTATCGCCCCTTTGTTTGAAAAAAATTGTCCTTAGATTGATCACCATGAGCCCCATCTATCCTTCATCACATCGAGACTACCATCAATTCGAGACCGCTCAAACTGGAATGAGAATCGTTAGCGAAAACAAAGCTAAAATAGGATGTGTCATTGATAATTTGATAAATCTTACCTGTTCGAAGCAAGCAGCAATGATATTCGGAGGGAAGAGATTCCTATATAGAGAAAGAGCTGATCATTAGACTTGTTGTCGATTGTAAGAAGCTACGAGAGCTGTTGCACTCTTCACTTGGACGAAACGGAAGTGTCCTCTTTCTGGGGAAGGAAGCTTGATACTGCATATCATCATGCCTCAAAGCCAAATTCAAATGTTGCGTGGAAATTCAATTCGATTAGGTACAGGAAAACGAACCGAAGCGGCGATGGAAACGGTAATCAAGACAGCAGTGAGCCCCAAGGGGGGGGGGTTCTCCCACTATTGCCTTACAAAATGGCTACCAAATGGTCCTATTTGTCAAACACATACTACCAATTGGGGGTATTCCAAGATTCCTGGCCAATAACAAGATTTCAACTCAGTAGGCCCCTCTGCATGGCAATAATAATAATCATCAATTAATTTTGAATTTTTCTTATTTTTTTCAATCAGTTTTTACAATAGAAAATTTTGAAAAAACTGAAGAAAATTTTCACTATTAGATGCTACCATATGGCCCAGTTTTAGGTTCACGAACTACCATTTGCGGGTTTCTGAAAAAGATACTATCAATTGTGGGTATTTTTCAAAATTTTTGCTTTGGCCCTATTTAATCCAGACTGGATGCCCTGTCGCCCTGTCAGGCCACAAGGAGAGTACCTCCCCCGGGCAGTGAACAAAATCAAACAGAAACAAACTTTCTGTCATCCCATGGAGCCACACTCTTAAATAGTAAGATTTTTGAAGGATGGCCCGTTGTATATCAGCCTCGCTGAAGGGTTACCCATCTACAAATCAATGAAATGAAATGAAAAAAGAAACAAAAGGCAATTCTCGAATGTCACTCAAAGGGCGAGATATTTCATCATTCACAAGCAGTTGCAAATGCAGTGCACGCATAATTTTGCAGCTAGTACCTAGCAATGCTTCGCGTGTATCGTTTTTTTGGTCATCATTGTAATGGCCCATGAAAATAACGACAACAAAGGCCAACAAACAGATGACACGCACAATGCATGCTGGTTAAAAAGCCCTTTAAAGCATGTTTTTATTTGATCACGACCCGTTCTTATTCCTTTTAGTAAAAAACCGAGGATTTGCTGTGCGAAGGAAAGGAAATATTGTGGAGCTTCTTTTTAACTTTTGAAACAAGAAACGCACGGCAACTTCAATCTCGTCCTCGGGCTTCGTTCCCACTAGCGTATGACACAAGAACACCCTCGGAACGAGGTTGCAGCAATATGTATCAGGCTTGCGTAGTACCTATGTACTTTAGGCCCCCACCGGTGTAAAGAAAAGTGCAAATAAGATATGAGGGTAGCTTCAATTCAATCTGCAAATAAAATGGTTTCTTTCAGTTAATGTATAGGTCCTCTTGAAAGTTTTGGATCTATTTTCGTCGCAACATGTAAGAGTATTTTTCATGAAGGCCGCCATCGAGAGCATTCCTGTGCAGCAGTGTCCTTTATTCAAAATTGAATTCTCTCAAGCGAACTCCAAGTGTGTTTATCAAATGACTCTACAGGTCTGTCCAAAAAACCGTCATGTCAACCAAAATATGAAAACAATAAATTGTTAGAAAATAACTGCACGATGCGACACCATCCATTTAGGTTTGTAAGACTAAGAAGCTTTCAATTTAAGATGCATTCTCGGCCTAAAAAGACCCAGTTGGAAATGCATAATCCTTCTTTGGTGCTTGGCGGAAGGTTTGCTATTGCATTGTTGTGATGATGAAGGAAGGCTCGGTTTAAATTAAAAGCAAACAAAAGCATTAAAAATAATCTCCTTGATTGCAAAAATGACCTGAAAAAAATCAAAAAGCTGCCAGGGATGAACATAGAATCAATAAGGAGGTATTGATAAATGCACAATAAGGCAGTAAACACGAGATGCCGTTCGAATCGTGGGAACGTCTTTGCCTTGCCATACACAGATTTTGTAGAGTCGGGCATAACCTGCAGAATATGCCTTTCGCTCGATCAAATATACCCACAGGGGTTTCTTACTTCAAAAGCAAGCCTTTTGGTTTATCAGTCTGAAACTTGTATTTTCTTTTGCGTTTTGCGTCTAGAACACTGGAATAAGTAGCTTTACCAAGGGTTGTCATTTGTTACGGATTATTGTTTGTTGTCAGATAAAGCAAAACTGGGAACATATCAATAGACAATTAAACTTCAAGGGCATGTATCGTGAACCCTAACCCTAACCCTAGGAGAATTGAATCGCTGCTGATCCTCTAGCCCTCCTATGTTCCCAACATACAGATTCAAAAATAAATCCGTTGTGTTGAGCTCTGACTTTGTTGCGGCCATTCAGATACGCGACAGGTTGCCTTTTAAACGAAGGTTAACTGCGGTAGCTTAACAACCAGTTTCTCTTTTCATGAATTTTCTTCACATGTCTTAATATTTACACTTTAATTTTCCTGTTTATTCATCGAGATGTAGAAGCAATTGTGACTTTGATCCAAATATGGATCACCTTCATCCAAACATGTTTTGAAGTGAAGCCGTAGCGAAAACAGGAATATGAAAGTTTTAAGCATTATAATCACGATCACACAACATTGTTTGTCCGGTGTTTGTTACGGAAGAAGTATTTAGACATGTACAAATAAAAGCTTCGTTCAGCTGTACATTCTCGTTACACACATGCACTTTTGTAAGTAAGGTCTTAAAAAGATGATGCCATTGTAGAGTAGAAAATGTTTTGTCTGTTTGCAAGCACAATTTCATTTTCATACCCGATAGGAATCACGAAGAAGGCCTTGAGCTACACCCCTTTTATACGAATACTATAAATTTTGTCCAGCTCCGATATTTTTATGACATTTTCGTTTTGAGCCTGAATATATTCTTAAAGTGCATTCATTTTTCTTATAAGAAACTAAGGTCCGGTGATGGTAGGCAGTTTNTGTACAAATAAAAGCTTCGTTCAGCTGTACATTCTCGTTACACACATGCACTTTTGTAAGTAAGGTCTTAAAAAGATGATGCCATTGTAGAGTAGAAAATGTTTTGTCTGTTTGCAAGCACAATTTCATTTTCATACCCGATAGGAATCACGAAGAAGGCCTTGAGCTACACCCCTTTTATACGAATACTATAAATTTTGTCCAGCTCCGATATTTTTATGACATTTTCGTTTTGAGCCTGAATATATTCTTAAAGTGCATTCATTTTTCTTATAAGAAACTAAGGTCCGGTGATGGTAGGCAGTTTCTTATATTTTTGGGCCATTTGCTACCAAAAGTTTCTTATGTGTTTCTTATATTTTTAATTCCGGGAATGTAGAGTTAATTTTGTTTTGTCTAAAGGGCTCCCAGATTACTTAGTAAGATCTCAAAACAAGTAAATAACATAATTCTCACTCACAATAATGTCCAAACAGTTACTATAACTGTACACTGTCAAAACATTTTTGTGTGCGATAGGAAAATCAAAACTGTAAATTACAAAAGTTTCTTAGCTTTTTCAATCCAGGTAGGGTTGATTCTTAGCTTTCGAAAAATTTAGCCTATGATTATGAGTCCTTCGTGGAAGCGGAATGGGTATGGTGGGGAGGGGTACCGTTGGGGGAATGGAGAGAAAACAAGGACTCATATCCAGTAATTCTAATCTTTGATAAGCTAGGTTTCTATTTTGCGTAATCACGTCCCAGCATACAACACGAGTCCGTTGTTTCCCTTTGTTCTTTGATCGACTGATGCGCGATGCACGCTCTGATTGACTCTATTTAATTTTGAGCTATTGGGGGCTAAGGCAGACAAAGTAAATTCATGAAACTGTGGGCGATGTTGACGGTAGGCTTTCGCTTCCACAGGGAAAGATTATTGTTGCTTGACAGTCAAGCTCTCTTGAAGCCAAGGGTAACAACTTTAATAGCATTATAGGCCATTGAAGAATTCTGATCCAGGTCTTCATAGATACTACACGTTTTTTTTATGAGAAACTTGGATCAGCACTTAGTACTAAAATTTTCTTAATTTTGCATGAAAATTTCGATGTTTTAGTAGTAAAAGTTTCTTAATTAGTTTCTTGTTTTTTGGGCCTAAAATTGTGGTATTGTTCGAAGTTGAGCCTTCTTATCGACAAAGGGCTTCCATTTTGCATTGACATTGTCACCTCGAATAAGCCATGCACATTCAGGCAAAAATTTACCAATTTTTGCAGTTAAAAGTAAAAAAAAAGATGAATGTACCTTTGTTAGAGAGACCTAGAATAAGAGAGACATGCAGAAATATAATTTCAGAGTTTCTTAACTGTTCTTGAGCGTAGTACAACTAGAGTTTCTTAAATTTTTAGTCATCGTAGTACTAGTTTCTTATAAACCAGTTTCTTATAAAAAAAACGTGTAATGATTGCAGTGATTCAACTATCGTTTAATTTGCCATAAATATCAAATAATTTAAAAACTGAAGAGTAGCATCACATACCTGAGAAGGTCCAAGAAAGAGTCAAGGGCAATTACATCTCTCTGCTTTTGTTTCTTGACATTCAATGATGCTTTTCCTCCAGGGTTGATGATCAATACGAGAATGATACCCAAAATGACAGCAAGGANAGACATACAGAAATATAATTTTAGAGTTTCTTAACTGTTCTTGAGCGTAGTACTAGAGTTTCTTAAATTTTTGGTCACCGTAGTACTAGTTTCTTATAAACCAGTTTCCTATGAAAAAAACGTGTAATGATTGCAGTGATTCAACCATCGTTTAATTTGCCATAAATATCAAATAATTTAAAAACTGAAGAGTAGCATCACATACCTGAGAAGGTCCAAGAAAGAGTCCAGGGCAATTACATCTCTCTGCTTTTGTGTCTTCACATTCAATGATGCTTTTCCTCCAGGGTTGATGATCAATACGAGAATGATACCCAAAATGACAGCAAGAAGCGTAGTTCCCATGTAATAACACACAGCCCTTCTTCCAAGCCTCCCAGACGCTTGTTGATCAAGAGCAGCTAGGCCTACAATCAAGCTTGAAACGATCAATGGCAGGATCAACAACTTGAGCATTCTCATGAGCAGTTCTCCTGGAAAACCAATCAACACCAAGGCAGTGGTGCGGCCTGGTTCTTTCATTTTCTGCACCGACTTGTTGATACCAATTCCGATTCCAAAACCAAGTATAACAGCTATGATGATGAGAATCATCAACAAATCTCGCTCCAAAACAACTCTCCACCATGGTTTCGATGCTGCGTCTTGAGCAGGGGGAGCCTCTCCTCCATTGGTGCTGTTGTACGACTTTTTGTTATCGCCATTTGCTGCATCTTTCAAGTCCACCGACACCGCACCTTCAGCCATAATAAAAAGAAATATTAATAACTCGTAACAACTCAAAAGAAAAGTGAGAGAAGTGAGAGAACGTTAGCCTTTGAGCCGTGCAGTGTTATTTCCAACTCACAAAATTTGTTCAGCGTACTGCTAACCTTACCTTATGCTCAACAACATTTGCGAAGGGATGCTTGTGTATTCATGTTTTGTTTATTCTTTATTCTAATGTTGTTTATTCTGTGACGTTCATCCTGCCTTTGAGTAGTGACTAAGAAATACGTCATTTGTTTACAATACTACGATAGCTGTATTTTCTAAGGAGGCGATTACGCAAATGTCATTTGATCTCGTCCAGCTCTTATGATGAGAACAATGTGACAGAATATCATCATTTATGATTCACCAGCGTTGAATACCCTTGGCCCAAGTAGTTTCGGCGGAAGAATCCCACTTCGAAAGGTAACAGTGTTGCGCATTCTCTCCCCCCCCCCATCCTTAACTATTCAACTTTGTCTCGCACTTGTGGGCGTATGTCGTGACCAGCGTGATTCAGCGTGGAAGAACAGACAACGAAGCGACTAAGAAGACCCTCAAACATAGAAAAGGAAAGTTCTCACCCCCCCCCCTAAAAGTTTGCAACAAACTGTGCCCTTTCTTCAGGAGGCACCCCTTTGCAACACTGACATACAAAGAATGTCGTTTTGTTTTTCTCTTCTTTACTTTGCAATTTTGTTATCTTTGCTTCTCATTTTGTTTTCTTGTGAAGGAAATCGGACATTTATCAGGATTTACACTATTTTCTGCTATGTATGCCTGCTATTTTGGGGCATTTTTCCGTTTAAAATCCAACGCATCTTAACCCTTTTATTCCCACTCCCGCAGTAGCCATTTGGCAGCACATACTTAAATATATTCCACGATTTCTTACGTTCCTTGGTCCAGACTTTACTCCTTGAGTTGCGGTGGAATGCGGCAACTATTCGATGTTTCACACTTCACAGCCCTTGTGTTGAGAATTGAGAACGAGAGGAATCTCTGTGTTGTCACTGCACTGAAATGGTTCGGAAATGGTCACTGAACCCAATCAGAATACATCTCCTATCAGAAAGTATTTATGGTCTATGCACAGTGAGCCTCGATGCGGAGAGGAGGCGAAGTAGAATCTCTGTGCTGTCACTGCACTGAAATGGTTTGGAAATGGTCACTGAACAATAACGCTTTGAATGAGATCAAGTCTGAAACCTGTCTGTTCTAGCAGATTAATATTTTGTGTATGACGACTTGCTCAGTACCATAAAATTTGTCGTAAATTGGCACAACGCATAACAATGAGAAACTTTATAAAATCAATTGGAAATTTGTAATTTGTATTGGGAAAACTTAAGGGGGAAAAATATGTGAAAAAGTCATTCTGTCTTTTCTCGAAAATGACTTAGTTGATGGAAAATTTTTTTTGACAAGTTTTACAAAATTTAGGAATGATAGGGTTAAAGTTAAAGTAAATATGAAAATGAATTAAATTCCCGAGGCAGATGTACAGATATATCCCTCTTCTTTATATCTATGCTCATGTCTGCTCTTAAAACAATTTCTTGAATGCACAACGAGCGCGCTAGCCCCAAAGCTAGCTACCTGGGTGCCAGAGAAACTTTTGTAGCTTTGCTTATTCTGAATTACTGGTTGAGAGAATTTCCTTGTCTGCGATCGCCAGCTGAGTTTGACATTCAGTTGAATGAATGAAATATGCACAGGATTTCATTGGAATTAACCTGGGGGAAGAAAATTCGTAAGAAATCGTCTCGATTCATTGTGCAATGTTGAACCTCAAAGATTAACAAAGATTTGACCTATAATTGAAATGCAGTTTTCAATTGAATACTGCAAGGAAATATTCGAAAACTTCTGACCAAAATTATACGACCTCTAATAACACCTTATCAAATTCTTGAATATGGACTGATGAAGGACACACTGGCATATCTTTTGGTACAAAATCTTGGAACATGAAAAGCAGTTGCCTAGCTTCTCTCTTCTTAGACTTGCTCCAAGTCTACTCCGTGGTCTATCAGTGCTAAAGTAATATATTTACTTTAGCACTGATAGACCACGGAGTAGACTTGGAGCAAGTCTATGTACTCTCTTCTCTATGAAATCCAAAGCGAGCTGTAGTCTATTGATCTGCACTGTGTTGAGCAGTGCTAAATGAAAATGAAACATGCAAAAACTGAGGACTGGGCGGCCATTTTGTAAAAAGGTACAACAAAAGCCAAAAATTTTCAGACGTCCGAAGACTTTAGTGTCCGAAATTTTTGCTGCATAGAAAATCACACAAACATTTTTCCACTGTTTAAAACGTAATGTCTTGCTCACGAAACGCTTTGCATTGAAAAGGAATATGGCGAGAGAACGTTAATTAATCCTTAAAGATAATCATTTGTGGAAATTCCTGACCAAGCACCCCTAAATTGAAGCACGACCTATAAATTTAGTACATTTTTTAGTATGAAATAAGCAAAAATAAACTGAAAATGTATAATTTTGTAGTCATCTGAAATGTTTATAAAAACACCCGAAATTCCGTAAAAAAACGTCCGTTATACGAAAATATTTTGCTCCAAATTTATTGGTCCGAAATTTTTGTACCAGGCCTTTAAGATGGAAAAATAAGATCCTAAATCTTTGAAAAGATAGTTCAAAGTTTAGATTTATGAACTGCATTTCTGAACTTTTGTGTACTTGCCGTTTGCATGGTCATCTACATAAGAGTTTTGCAAAGCACACAGCATGCACACAGCCCGGGGGGTCTACCTTGGAGAAAAACAACAGGTACGTGCCTGCCAAAAGGAAATTTATGACCCTGTCCTGGAATAAATGTTTGAAAACATAGTACCTGTCCTGGATAGTGCAAGTATCTTTTGTAAGTTACCTTAATTTTACATGTCAAATCTGACCTGTCCTGGGAAAAAGCTTTGATGAACATACCTGTGCAGGAATAAATACACAAAAGGTAAAGTCCTGTCCTGGAATTTTCAACCAAAAATGGGGCCCTATTGGCAGGCACATCCCCGGGTGCTCAATGTATGAAGTAGACCCCCCGGGGCACACAGTAAAGTGCACAAAGCACAAAGAACATGTGGCACTAACTAGCAAAGTTATAATAGCACACCCAAGAAATTTCATGAAACATGCGTCAAAGTGGCACAGTGGCCTCGTTACGACTCGCAACCTCCAGCACGTTATCCTGCAACAAACTAATTTCATTGGTTCGCTCCTAGACTCAAAATTTCGCGCCGTTCAGCGAAACTTCGTCACTATGGCTAGGCCATCTACTACGGAAAGTTACAGTGAAAGCTGCAGACCATCTTGTAGCTTCTGTATAATCATACACTTGTTTGTTTTGGTAATTTCGTGTTGTTTATGGTAAAAGCTGAGACATTTGACAGACATGTCCTGCCTCTTTCGTTACCTGCTAACAAAGTTGTCCACAACTGCTAAAGATAGCAACGTAGGCCAAGAGAAATACAAACAAAAGCCATCCACGTAACGTAGAAGGTTTGTTTGTTCAATCAGCCACAAGAGTTTCTTGATAATCTTACCTTCTTTTCTACCTGTGAGGACAAACATTCTGAATATCACAGCGCAAATTCCTCCAAGCCACAGATCCAAGCTTAGGAAAGCAACGATCTCAGCTTGTTGTTCTCATTTCGCTTGAAATTCTGACAGCATTTTTCATGAAGAGTCATTTTTGAAAAGCACATTGTTTTCATTTGAATTGCCAATTCAAGATTTCAATCATATTACGATTAACAAAAGATTTTATGCCTCAAAGGAGAAACCGCATTCATCAAGCACGAGGGGTTTGCTTTAATAAAAATCTTCAAATCTTGTGAAAAAGGTTTTCTTTCATAAACGCAAACTACTGCAAAATTAAAAATGACTGCTCGATTCTCTTAAAGGGTCTGTTTCATCCAGCATGCCTTGCACGTGCCATCTCTTGGTTGGCCTTTGTTGCCGCCATTTTCATAGCCCATTAAAATGGCGACAACAAAGGAAAACCAAGGGACGGAACGTGCAAGGAATGCTGGATGAAACAGACCCTTTAACTTCGTTTTCCAGTCTCGCTAGATCTATCATCATCATCTACATAACATGTTCACTGAAAAGCTCCTGCTTGGCTAACAAGCTACCTTGAAATGCAAATAACTTGCGGTGATTTTCAATTTCTTATTTCGAAGTATTTAGGGATCTGTACATATTGTTTTTTGCATCGCTTTATGCATTTCATTTCGTTAACCATTTCTCATTTCTGACCTCTGCTGGAACAGACAGCACCCTTGAGAGTCCCTTTAGCCTCAATTCGCACTGTCTCTGTTCACGCAAGATTGTTCTTTTCTTTCCACCCTCTCTCCCCTTTTAACAGTTCCATTTTGATAGATTGTGTACCGTAGTACCATAGTTCCCTTTGTTAGGTTTTTCCCATGTTTCCCTAAAAAGTCAACTTCTCATGAAGCGAAAGGAAAATTAAACGTCAAGCGTTTCGTTTTTGATTACAAAGTCCAACTTTGTAATCTAAGAGGGGGCTCCAGGTCAGTCAGAAAGAAAGAAAGAAAGAAAGAAAGTAAGTCAGAAAGAAAGTAAGGTAGTCACGCTCGTTAAAGCGATTGATTAACGTTTTACCTCTGCTAATTGGCACTGAAATAAAGAAAGCGCACAGAAAGCGCATGCAAGACAGAAGTTTCCCGCGATCCTATAGCAACATTTGACGTCGACTTATTTCATGTTAGACAGATTTGACACCATAAGATGGATAAATCGCCATGATGTTTACCCTGGCACAACAACAAATTTACCCAGAATTGGCACGTTCTTGACTTCATTAGCAGCTTAATTATATTAAAACAATCGTTTTCTGGAACGAACGCATCATTAGCCACTTATTGATAGTATTCATTATGCAAATAAGTCAAGTTTAGAGGATGATGTAACCGGCGGCCTTTTTTTTTTTTTTTTTTTTTTTTTGGACCCTCCTCCTACACAGCTACGGATGCAAACGTCGCAGGTGAAGTTGAGAGGAAAGGCGCAGGATCCCAGCAAACAATGGCCCCATAGACTGGGGGAGGGCCCGTGATCACACTGAACCAAAACTTCTCCATGCATATGATTCTGCACAGAGGTTATATTCGTGACTACTTGTCTCAAACTAGATGCCCGCGAATAGAAACGTTCTGCAGGGTTCTGCATAAACATAAGCAATTTTGTATTATCGGAAATCTTACATGACATCTAATTTGAGACAAGGCGCTTGATTTTCTATGGAAGGCGACTTTAGCAGCAACACTCATCTCTCTGACTGTAGCTAAAAATAGCATCAACGATCATTTGGGGTCATGAAGAAATAAATTTTCAGATATTCTTATGCTTGCTTAGCTCAGGACGGACTTTGTAATCATCCAAAAGGATCTTATGTTCTTAAACGTGTTGATTTAAAGGCATTGAGTCATGGTAAGTAGACATCGTATACCCAATTTGCAAAAATCGCTGAGTCATGATGATAGCTTACGCCAATCTGATTGGCTGTAATTCAAACTGCATACATGATATTCTCACCTGAATATGTTCTTAAAGCTTTATTATCGGGGTTTTCCTTTGAAGTCAACAGTCAACAAGGTGTAATTTCACATATAGCAAAGAAAACAAAAGGATCTGACGACCGTCTCTCATGGCGTTACAAGACAACTGATAAAGTGAGGCTAGGAATATAAAACAAAAAGCTCGCATGAACATTTTCAGGATTATCTCAATAAAAGGACAGCAATGTGCTTAGGGCCAATGGATTTATTTAAATAATGAGTTTTTGTGGGGATTAACAAATGGGACCGATGTAGCCTCGTATTTGTGAAGTTCATCTCTGATCACATGAACACAGACTGATCACATGAAAGCAGACAGACCCCCAGCGGAGAATCGCTATTGACCATGACTCAATGCTTTTAAAACTGGAGGAAAGATTGCTTCCAAGCAGGGGTCTGCGCAACAACGACCAAAAGCTTGCTACCGCACCCAGGGAAAATAATTTATGCAATCATGAGTTGATTAATTCATGCGTGTCGTTTTGTTGCTGTCACAATATGCTGTCACACATTTATCTTCAGTCGTGTATTGTGTTGTTTGTTCTCGTCACTTTCATGTCTTGGATTGTATTGTCGCTTTTGTTTTGAACGTTTAATTGTTTATACGTAAAAGGACCCCAAGAGGACTGGAAAAGGTGTGATTGTTAACGATGTGTTGTTTAGCGTGTTGAAAAACATGTCGTTCGCTATCATCATAGTCATAAGAGAAAAATTAAGTTTTCTCTTATGACTATGTTATAATTTATCCGTAGTCCGAGTAAAATGAATGGCCTAAAGGGATTTGCACTGTGTAGCCAGCTTTTGGTCGTTGTTGCGCAGACCCTTTCTTCTTCGGAATATTGGGTCTGCGCGCAGGCTAGCTTCCAAGCAGAGAAAAGGCAAACCAACTAGAATGAAGATTGCATTCTGAAAAAAATATATCTGTAAGAGGCACGCCTGGACATGCTGCCACACCCTTCCAGCAAGCCAGCAGTATTTGTGGTTTTTGGCGGATTTTGGCTCCGCAGAGTAGAGCATGTAGCCACCAGTCCACCTTTTCAAGGTAAGAGGCGTAAGAGGCGCGAAAGCGGAAGTATTTTGTTGTTTGAGATTTTGCATTTTTGAGACTAAAATCTTATTGTGCGTACAAAGTTTAGCCTTGAGACAAAATTTCACATGCAATATCTCAAATAACAAAAACCTTCCGCTTTCGCGCCTCTTACCTTGAAAATTAGGTGGATAGATTAGACCATTAAACTTGCCCCAAGACGATCTCTTCAGTCTGTCTTACCGCACCGTTCCCTTTTCGGAATGGCGGATCTAGGAACTACCGAAAAGGGAACAGTAAAAAGGACTGGACTGGACCATGTCGACTTATAACAAAGACACATTACACACAGACATATACTCTCTCTCTCTTTCTGTCTTACATGACGATATAAATGGGCAAGTCCAGCATAACAGCACTAAAGTCGATCTCAAATTAGATGTCATGTAAAATGCCATTGAATAAAGACAGGCGAAGAGTTTTGTTATGAAGAGTTTTGCATTTCTCGCAAATCTCACACGAGTCATCCAATTTGAGACAGACTTCAGCTTCAGACTTTAGACAGATAGACTCGAGACTTTAGACAGACTTCATAATATAACTAGAGATTCCAGATTCAAAGTATTTGTATCATTTTCTTCATACTTGTCCAAAAAGCTTCGTGCTCACTTTTTGTTGGAAAGAAGGAAAAAATTTGATACATCAATCAAAGTAAGATTGACGCACATGTCAGTTCATTATCAAAACCTACATGGAATCACCACGAACGAAACTGTGATCAATTCCGCTACACTTCGTCACCTTGAAAACATGCGAAAAGCGGAAGTTAAATCGCACAAGATCTGTGCTAATGACCTCAAACTATCTTCTTTTAATGACAAAAAGACTGATTAAAAATTTAAAGACTCTTTCCCATAGCTAATATTCATCGACTAATAAACAGAAAATAACTAGCTCATCACGCAC
>REGL01000377.1:200064-210209 GCA_004194395.1 Aurelia aurita complex sp. Pacific | reverse complement strand
GTATATGTGTGTCGGTACTGAGACCCTTGAGACCCTTGAGACGTCTCCAAGAACATGTGGGTTTATGTGTGTCAGTACTGAGCTCCTATTGTTATGCAAATGATAAATTCAAATCTAGCCAATGAAATTGCGTGTTAGTAAAACCTCTTGAAGACCCAAGATTATCCTGTTTTGTGTCAAGATTGACTCCGCCTTCATCTTCCATGATTACAATCATGTATCGTTCTCATCATCAACTTCTCGATCGAGTTTCTCTTCATTGATTTCGGCCCCATTTTCTCCCATGTCTCTGTCCAAAATTGAGTCACCAGCGATACTGCTTCCTGCGTGTGAGTCTCCATTTCATTGTTGTAATTTCAGAAATTATGTTCTTGAGTTGCTCTCCGTACCTCCTATTCTCGTTTGTAATTTTGAGGACTGCAGAAGAACTATTTCAAATTTTGTTCCTCGTGGATTTTCTTGTCAAACCTTTACGTATGGCAGCACATCCTTAATTGAATTTACAGCTAGTTATACTATCGTTCAATGTGACAAAAAATTCATTCAAATGCTCTTATCGATGTGATGATAATCATGCACATTTAAGTTTGATATTTACTTGCCATAGAATTGATAGGCTCTTATTATGATTAAAATGCCCTGTAATAACTTAAACAGAATGAGTTGTTACACGGGCTGTACCTCAGACATCGCAAAATTCTGTTTTTCCGATGTCCCTTTTATTCATGCGAAACATATTATCTATCATCAACCCTTTGTACTTGAAGTTCATTAATTGTACTTCATATTCAGAATACTTCTCCAGGAATGCATAAAGGGGCCCATACTCTTTCCGATTGTTATTTTCCGTATTCTTTTCTTGGTCTTCCCCTTTTGTTGGATACTTTTATCCAGTTAATTTATTTAACATGAAATTTAAAATTTAATATTAAGTATTATGAAAAAAGTATTTGTTCGAAAGTTTTTTTGTCCGAATTTTCCAAAAAGCGTCCGAACGTTTTTTGTCCGAAGTTACTTTTCAGAAACTTTTCCGTCCGAAAGTTTTTGATTTTAGTGTAGCGCTGAAAACCAAAGCGCAGAACTCGTGGAGTTTTAACTGGAATAGGAATGGAATTGTTCGTATTTGAAGCAAGATCATTTTTTGTCTAACATTTACTCATTCCAAAAGATTTCTATTTGACTTTTTTGCAGTGCAGAAAATGCTATAAAACCATTCTAAACATACAGGGTGTCCCAAAACAGTGTGCCCCGTGTGCCTGAAGATGGCAACAAAATGGCCAAAGATTCTCACCAAATTGTGCAAGATGTTGCTCTTCAGATATTCAAATAAAGTTTGCTGCCATCCCCGTAAAAATCCATTGAAAAATGACGGAGCTATAATCTTCTGGAGACTAAATTTGCCTGATAACTGAAACCAGCTGTCTGCCATTTTTGTCCAGTTCTTACTATTTTGCAGCAATAAATAGCATGATGGATGACATCAAACAGCAGCTTCCATTGTCATAGCTCTTGTGAAAACTCTGATAATCATCAGAGAGCTTTCAACTATTTCTTAACTCACAGAAGCTATTTCTTACCTCACATGAAGCTATTTATCACTGCAAAATAGTAAAGACAAAATGGCTGACCGCTAGTTTCAGTCATCAGGCAAATTTGGTCTTCTGAAGGTCATAGCTTTATCATTCTTCAACGGATTGTTATAGGGCTGGTAGCAAACTCTATTTAAACATCTGAAGAGCAACATCACATAAAAGTTTGGCAAGAATCTTTTGTCGCTTTGTCACAATCTTCAGGCAAATGGGGCAAATTTTTTTGGGACACCCAGTATAAACAGCATTCCCTTCACAACTGTCAATTACCCATTTCAGGCCCTTGAATGTGGTATTTGTGAGGACCTTTTCACATTGAATGGAGATAAAGTCCCAAGACTTCTTTCATGTGGCCATTCCATATGTCATGAATGCCTAACAAAACTGAGCATAAGAGGACAAGTGCTGCTGTGTCCATTTGATAGAGAGCCTACAAATGTTGGAGACTCTGGCATATGGGGATTAAAGAAGAACTTTGCTTTGTTAGAGCTGTTAGAGAGACTTCAGCTTGACAAACCAGAGAGTGAAGGGATACATGATGACCAAGATTTATCGGAAAGGATAAGATGTGATGAAAATGAGAAACACTTGGCATCTGTGTATTGTATTGTGTGTTCAACTCACTTGTGTGAAGAATGCTCCAAGGAAACACACTCTACAAAGACATTGTCTAAGCATAAGAGAGTGCCACTATCTGAAAAGCCGAAAGGTTTGTGACAACCTAATTACTGTGTAGATATTTGGAAAGAAGTTTTGTCACATTCTGTATATTTCAAGAGTACTGGTAACTTTTCAAATAGCAGTTTTACTGTATGTCTGTGATATCAAATGCCTACAATGCAGGGCAACACGAGAAATTCCTTGTTGATAGTGAAACGATAAGAAATGCAGATTTTTAGAGAACTTTATAAAACTCAACAAGGAGTCTTTGATGGTTAAAGAAAATTTCAACAAAAGCGTTTTCTAAGAAGCCTTATCAAAGGAAATTTTAGATACTTTAAGGGAAGGAAACTTTCGGTGGAAGAAACTTTCGCGAATTAGGTTTCTTATCAAATTTTGTAACGTTTCAAATTTTCCTCAACTCTTCAATGAATCCTCCAATTTTTCCATACATATGCTTGCTATTAGCATTGTTCAAAAGGGGTTGTTAAACAAATCATATGGAATTTTGTACTTTATGATATGAATATTTGACTCCATATTTTAGGACGTTTCGTGGGAATGAATATATATTCTTTTGATCTGCAGTTGCGATAATTTATTTATGTCCCAGATATATGCCAAATTTAATGTACATTCCAAAACCTTTTTTGTTTGAAGCTATTGTAAATGCAGCTGGAAATATGATATCTACAAATAAATGATAGGGGAATCAATGATGATTTTTACGTAGTGTGTATGCCATGGAGTAGCTAATTTCAAGCAAGTTTCATCTCTTTTGGGTCCGATCTGTTGATTTATAGCAACATGTGTCAGACAGAACTGTTTGGTCTAAACTCTGACCTAAAATCTGCTAAGAGTATCAACAGCTTCAAGCATAAGATCAAGGACAAATTCTTTAAAGACCTCCAATATCATAAATTATTGAAATTTTAAAAGCTGCAACAGAACTGTCTATCAACAATCTTGAAAATGCAGCATTACTCTCAAATATTGAGGCATAAATTTTTCCTTTCAATGACACCTCTGGATGGACCATTATGGAAACAAGGTCGCACTGACCTTTTAATGCTATCCCTGCCATTTTAACTGGGGATTTTTTTAGATTAAATGTTAAACTTCTATATTTATATCATATTGTACAGCTGTAATTAGACTTATTTCTTTTTTCTAAATTTATGAATTATATTAAACCTAACTTTTAATTTCTTGGCGAAATTTACATACCCGGTAGATTGTTCTGTTAACTCAACACAATTTTCAAAACATGTCGTTTGAATTTGAATGTTTTCCCAAACAGTATTCTCTTTCTCATCTTGATGAAATACTTTTCCACCTCAGGTAATCCTCCTTGCCCACTTCACCTAAGTCATGTCTTAGAATTCACATGTCTCGAAGAAAAATGCAGGGACCATCCTTTGATGTGTTACATTTGCAAGGATTATGGCAAGCACCAAGGACACAAACACTCTTTATTGGAAATAGAAGCTGAATGTGTCCGAGCATCTGTCCGCAGTGCTGTGAAACATGTGAAGACTTTTTACAATGAAGTTTCAGATTATACGAGAAGACTTGTAACAGTGGTCAGTGAAATAGAAGGTAAGGTAGCTTTATATTTTGATACTGTACCGGATGGATGAAAAAGCAATCCACGTTTGACAGACCACTGTTCCTGTGATGTTGAAGAAATGATATGGTAAATTCGCTCAGCCGGGGTCCTGTTGTTCATCATTATCGCCTATGTTAGCCAAAATTTAGCTCGACATACAAAGTAAAACCAACTTTAGTATCTATCAGTAATGTGTATACAAAAAATTTACAATACATCTCGCATTCTTCTATACTTATCTAATTACTATACAACATTACAGGGACGATACCAGGGGGAGCGAAAGACAATGACTACCTTTTGGCCAAATCATAAAGACACATAACGTTAAAGTACATGCAACTATTGTGCACTACGAACGATTAAAAACTAATGGATAATGGATAATATACTAGATTCTGTTGGAAATTATTTCATGTTTCGTTTAAAGTTTAGAAATTTTGAGTTTTTCAAAATTTGTCCTGCATTCTTAAAAAAGAAGAAAAACACTGTAATGCTGAAAAGTTTTTAAAAGAGTCCAACGGTAGGTCATAAAATTTTAAACCGACTTTTTAAAAAGATTTGAGCCTATGCTTCTTTTAACTGTTTTGCAGGTCGTGTCCGGTTGCAAGAAGATGATTCAGGAATGTTTGTATCAGATCATGTTGTTGGCAGTGCAGAAGATGCAAGGAGCCGAGTCCGAGCATATTTTGATGACCTTAGAGACACAATAAACAAACAAGAGGAAGCTGGTTTAGCTGTTGTGAACAACTTTGTACGTGAAAAACTTTGCTCTTTCAGACAACAACAAGAGGATATGGCTGTTTTCATGTCGCAGGTATGAAGTTAGGGGCGCTAATGCAGTTTCGCACACTGTGCCTGTACTGACCCTACCAAAACCCTACCAAACCCTATAAGTGTGCGATACTGCAATAGCCCTAAGTTAGGCTATGTTCACACTACTCCGTTTTCATTTCTATCCGTTTTTTGTTGATGAAAGCGTTGTCTGTTCGCATTGCGCCATTTCAATATGCTATGAATACGATAGCCGTTCAAACTGCTCCAGCAAAACGGTGTTGTTTGTTAAAGGCAGTCTGTCATGCATCTGATTGGCTGCAATGAAGTCAGAGCTGAACACAACTGATGCCTTTTTGAATCTGTACACTTGAAGCGAAGGAAGTTGGATCGTTAGTACTTTCTATGGCCGTAGGAAGTCAGAAAGATCCCAACCATTCAATGCTCATGTTCATTGTATTGCTCTTATCAGCCAATCAGATGCACAGACTGCCTTTAACCCCTTGTTCAATGCAAAGCCTTTTGTTAGTAGCTTTCAAAAAGGCGCCAATCAAGAGTTTGTTGGGCATTGCAATCAACAGCATATACAAAGGAATGTGAAGCGTTTTCGAATGTCTTTGTTTTTGGCGTTCGTTATCAAAACACATCGTCTTCAAATTTATCCGTTTTTGGTTAGCATTTTCGACAAGCTTTGCTTTTACAGCGGAGCAGTGTGAACGCAAGGCAAAAACGGACAAGCTCTGTCGAACCTGCTACGTAGAGTGAAGAGAGTCACCAACTATCTGCAATTCCAGGCTAAAGGAATCACGAGGTTTGGTCACATCGAGATGAAGAACCAGGATGCTGCTTCGATAAGCTTAGCTTCTCAACGTCCTAAAACTACCTTTGGATGCTTGTTAGAAATATAGAGGAAAAAATATACGAATGATGATGATGATGATATGTTATATGTTTTTCTTCATTGATTGCAACAGTAGATACGCAGGGACCCCAGGAAATTGAATAACCCCCTCCCCAATGATAAAGCCCCGTAGCCTCCTTTGCGACGTAGATATTTCCCAAATGTCATTTAAATTTTGAACTCAACTTCTAGTTTCTTTACTTTTATAGATGTCAGCAGTTTGTCTTGAATGCGAAAAAGCAGTACAGAAGTGTGACGCGGAGGTAAGGCTCTTTGTGACTACGAATCATTACTAGAATTCTAAGTACTTTCAATCTAATATTTGACTGAGTTTAGCTGAATGTTAGGGTGGGGGCTTCCATTAGGATGAGCTATAACCGTGTTTTATGAGACTAACTTCAGAGACAAAATAATGATTTTTAGAAGTATCATTATGAAGGCCAAACATTATTATTTATTATTATCATTATAAAGTTCTTTAAAGTTGGTTGTAAAATGATAGCTCTAATGCGAAAACTAATAAAGACCAACTATTTACAAAAACAAACGAAATTGTAGTTCATGAATAGTAACATAAAATGCACTATTTAAATATTTTGCAACGGCAATTCTCGCCATTCCATTTTTTATGCATGACTTGAAGGAACAGATCGAGGTGGCAATTTTTGTATCATTAGGCAGGAAATTCCATAATATGCTACCACGAAAAGATAAACTATCATTGCCATAAGTAGTTGTTTTAGTTTGAGGCAACATCTAGCATGCGCGAAGCCGTTTCTTTTTCTTTTTGTTGTACCGGGTGTCCCAAAAAAATGTATACGGATTTGGTTGACTTCAGCGCTGTAAATAGCTTCCACAAATGTCTAATCACTCTAAATATATTCCTCGATAGTTAACTTGAACACAGGTACATCGTTTGTTGACATTGGTACTTTGAGAGCAGACATGTTAATCTTGAAAGCTCCAATTTGCCTTTTTTTGCAAACCAGAGCTTTAGCCTTTTGGCCTAAGCAATTTCTTAAGGCACAGCGTATAAATCAACGATAGCCTTGATAAAATTTGAACAATATTAGATCTTGTGTTATTCTGTTTTCCAGAAGTCACCCCCCCCCCAGTCACCCATTGGGATTTTTCTTAATTTTCCATAAATATCAGTTCATAATTTTGATGTGCTGCAGGAATTTGCTTAGGCCAAAAGGCCAAAGCTCTGGCTTGCAAGTGGACGCAAATTTGAGCTTTCAAGATTGATATTTCTGCTCTCAAAGCATCAATACCAACAAACGAAGTATCTATGTTCAAGTTAACTATCGAGGAGCATTTTGAGAATGATCAACCCTTGATTAAAGCTAAATTTACAGCGCTGGAGTCAACCAAATCTGTATACATTTTTTGGGACACCCGGTAGATTAGGCTTTCCAAATGTAACCATTGTAGCTTCCACCATTACAAAAAGTTGATTCGATAACTGATGGAGAACGATTATTTTCTTCCTAGGTAATACAGGCTCGAAATAATGTCCTGAGTTTGTTAGACACGGTGCAAGAACAGCAACGGCAATTCGCTGATTTAGCTGAACTCTGTAACGAGGGACCTAGTATCCCTGTGGCGTTTACTAAAGACAACAGGGTGCACATAGGACCAAAGATGGAAATGAGAGTTGTAGCATTAGGCTTGGATAATGCTGGGAAAACGTCAATTTTATTCAAGTTAAAGCAAGATGAATTTGTATCCACTATAACTACAATAGGTACGTAATTATTTTTCATCTTTGGGACTCTGTCACAAACTTTGGGCAAGGCAGTAGCATTAAAATGTGATTCTATAATCTTGATAACCTCAAAAATGAAGCATTCTTCATACCTTCCACTAGATGTGCCTCCTCTTCAATGTATAACAGGGAGTTGAAAGGGCTCGAAATGAGCGTTGTGACTTGCGATAGCGCTGTGAACTTACTGATGTTAAACAAACACTATTAACTATTGACAAGTGATACATATATTAAATGGAAATACATAGTAACTGCTTATCATCAATCATGTTGTCATGTAATAGTCCCGTAGTAATGACCCAGAAAATTGTTTACAAATTGGAAAACTGACGGGCATGCAGTATTTTGAGCACCATGTTGTTGCCCACAACTTACCTGGTTATCATCGATTCAATAAATAACCGCACATAGACTTTGACAAGCGGTTGAAAAATCTTTTGCGAAAAAACCCAGACTTGTGTTTAGGAGCTGCAGCTTTAATGTGGAATTCTTTCTTGAAATAGACCTTTTTACTTCTTGAAAAAGAGGTTTGGATCGAGCGTCCAAATCTGGTAAAGTTTGGGAAGGAAAACGAAAGAACGACCCCCGTTCTCAGTGGATGCACTGCTAGCTGTGGTTCAAATTGCTTCGGATCTTTGTTATCGACTACCTTGTGCAAATTGAGTTCGCCATGGTTTAGTTTACACACGGGCAAGTGTTATTGGTCTTTTTGCTTTGTTTCTTGTTATTTTCATTCATTTTTAGCTGACTTTTCTTTCATTTGAATAGCGACAGTTGAAACGCAACCTTCGATTTGCAAAGTCGCTAAGTGAAATCTTTGTAATACTCGCACTGTTACGTGCTGTTACACAGCAAAATCAGCCAACTGCAAATGAAAATAATGAGAAACAAGGCCAGAAGGCAAATAAAACTTACTAGTGTATTTAAACTGAACCAGTCGTGAGTGAATTCGAGCAAATTTATCGTTGCTTAACTCTCGGAAAAGTGTTCTGAGATCCGAAGGAACTTCTTGCCCGTTCTTTCTGCAGCTAGCAGGTCTCTATCAAAAACGGGGGTCGTGTTTCCTTTTCTTTTGACATAATTTACCACATTTGGACGCTCGATCCAAGCCTCTTTTTTAAAAAGTAAAAAGGTCTATTCTCTATAAATTTGTTTTAATCTCCATTCTAGTTGCAAACTTGGATAGCCTCCTCTCTCTTGTAATTTGTCTTCCCTCACATTTGCAATTATTCGTTGTTGGAATTATTTGTAGTTGTTATTTGCAATATTGCTATTTGTAATTGCTATTTGTAATTTTTGACGTGTAATATCTAAATGTAATGTTAATTTTTAAACCTCCATGTTAAATGTTATGGTGGCAGGGTTGCTATGTATTTCCATGTTCCTTGTAGCATCGTCTTGTAATCTTTGTATTGTGTTTTGTTTGTAAGTTTTATGGGAATGTGAAAAACTTGGATTAAGCATCGTTTAAGTTTTGTTACCGCACTAAATCAAATCTCTTTTTCCCTTCCATATTTACTGCATATGGTACTTATTCAAATTTCCAAGATATATTAGACATAACTTTTGAAAGATCTACCTTAACTTACTTTTCCGGTCTTGCTGCCAAAATAGCAATTTTTTTTCTAGCTTGCATTGAGCTGAATATTTCGCTTAAATTGCTTGGATTCATGTGCCTGAGTGGCTATATGAAGGTCCATCTTAAGAAAGGTTTAAGTGTAGGGGAGACCGGGATCGATTGTAGTAACACTTTTTGGAAAATCAGCTATGTCGTCTAAATAATGATTGATTGCGCTCTTGGAGGTAGATGATATTGTGGTTGCATCTCTTGAAATCAAATTACCTTAGTTTCTATCACGTGGCATCGATTTTTGGTGATACACTGTGATTGTTTTAAAATCTGTGGTCAAGTGCTACAATTTCCCCGGTAACACGGAGCAATTGTAACACATGGTTGGAGGAATTGTTACGTATATTTAAAATCATAACAGGCGATTATTGCACGACTTTGTTTTTCCCTACACAAAATGTAACACCAGGCAGCAGATTATTCATTGTTTCAAAAAGAACACATTGAAAATGAGACGTGGTCTTTGCAAATTTTGATGCATCAGTGGAAAATAATTGAATCAATTAAGAAAAGATAGTCTTTTGTTTACACATGCACATTGTTCGACCAGATTAGAAACTGAATCAAAACCAAGCAATCGGCCAGCTTACACCGGGGCAATTGTAACCGCGTGTTACAATTGCCCCTGACCTGGTCAGCTATCGTTAGTTCCCATTTTCAATCTCATAATCTGTGGAGCTTAAAACCTTTAACGTAGTTTTGATCCTAAATAGATGTCATGTCTGTGATGTGAAAATCAAATGTTTTACTCTAGAGCATAATCTTTCAGGCACAAATTTCCAGTGGAAGTACGTTTTTACTTTTATGCTCAAAAACATGTTTTTCCCTCGAAAATTTCACAAACTTGGCTGAACATTCCTGTAACTCAAGTTGTATGTAGACGGTTAGAGTGAGCATATTCTGTGCAAAATCAAATATTTGCACTTTTCTGCAAGGTGTGAGAGCCAGTGTTACAATTGCCCCATGTTACAATTGTTCCCGGTCTCCCCTACTATATGATTTTAGTTAACAATAATTTCTCCTTTTTCACATTATAGGATTCAACGTCGAGACAATCGAGCACAAGAGTATGAAGTTCACAGTATGGGATGTTGGTGGTCTGCAGAAGCTGAGACCACTTTGGAGACATTACTACTTGAATACACAAGGTACCAGCTTATTGTAGAATATATCATAAAAGTAGTAAAACAAAATGGCCGACCGCTGGTTTCAGT
>REGL01000377.1:168805-179934 GCA_004194395.1 Aurelia aurita complex sp. Pacific | reverse complement strand
TTCATACGGTGGACCACTACATGTTTTCATATTATAGACTTGATCAGCCCATAAGTATTAAAAATTTCTTGATAACTTCTAAGATATTAGTACTATGATGTAGTTTATGACACTGCTACAGATATTTGTTTCTTGACGTTTAACACATCAGTTTGAAAAGATGAAGTGTTTTATTGCTGTCAAAACATAAAACTGGAGTTGATATTGCTCAAGAATAAGGATTCAACGATAAATGTACCATTAGGTCTATGATTTACGATCAGATTCTTAGCATTTTTCAAACTTATGACGAGTATTTCTTAAATTTTCAGCCATCCATCCTTTCTCATAACCTAGTTTCTTGTATAAAAAGACGTGTACAGTCGATAGCCTGTCTCCAAAGTTTTTTAATAGTTTTTGATTATTTGCTTTGAATCAACGAATGCCTTTTTAGCACAATTGTTTTCGGTGAGGGCTTACTCGAATGCTCTGGAAAAACAGAATTCGATTTTGAAGTTCCTAGTTCGAGAACATAAAAGTGCAAAGGAGTTGCATTTACCAATCTTTTTAAGATTTCAAGTTAAAAAAAACTCTGAAAGCTTGGCATGGCCTGGCATCCCAAATGATTTTGTGGACAAATGAGTGAAAAGGTATGTCTTCTTGGGAAACGGTACGGTGATACTCCCAAGAAGACAGCAGGAGGTGTGGTTTTACCCGGGTTTTACTCTCCATAATATCATTGCGATGAGGAAAATTTTAATCCCCCGCTTCATTCCCGTTTCGAAATCTAGCCTTCTGAAATGATACAAAGCCAGAAACGTTCATATCTTGATATGCATTTAGCATCAGACCAAGTAAAAACATGAGAAGCTATCCAGTTCCCCAAGTTTGGAATTTCCTGGCATATCCATGTTTCTGCCTGTTCTGTTTGAACTCAAGTTTGCAGGAAAGTCCTCGAAGAATACTTCCATTATTTGACTAGAAATCCAACAAGGGCGCCTTCGGCGTGTTTGTATGTGATGTGCTTGAAATTGCAGTTTTGGCGCCCCTCGTATTTCACTCGCAGGGGGCAATTACCCCTCTGCCCCCTGCCAGCACGCCACTGGGTCCCTGGAGAGAGCAAGTTTCAATGGGATGTAATTGTTGTGGAGGAAAAAATGTAGTCCATGCCATTTGATGTTCTGCAAGTAATCTTGTTTCCACAACAAATTCTTAGAACCAAGAACAATAGGACTTCCACGGAAGCAACAGGTTCAATAACAATCGAAACCAATTTCCTCTATCTTGCCATGGCGCAATGTTGGAAGCTGCAGCTGCCGAGATTTGAGTTTTATTGTTAATTGATATAAGAAACCTGAGTGGTACACGTTTTTTTACAAGAAACTTGGATCAGCACTCAGTACTAAAACTTTCTTAATTTCGCATTCAAATTTCGGTGTTTTAGTAGTAAAAATTTCTTAATTAGTTTCTTATTTTTGGGCCTAAAATTGCGGTATTGTTCAAAGTTGAGCCTTCTTCTCGACAAAGGGCTTCCATTTTGCATTGGCATTGTCATCAAGAGGAGGCCATGCACATTAAGGCAAAAAATTACCAATTTTGCAGTTAAAAGTCTAGAGAAGATGAGAAGGTACCTTCGTTAGAGAGACATAGAATAAGAGAGACACACCGAAATAAAGTTTTAGAGTTTCTTAACTGTTCTTGGGCGTAGTACCAGAGTTTCTTAAATTTTTGGTCATCGTAGTACTAGTTTCTTATAAACCAGTTTCTTATAAAAAAACGTTTAGGTCACTACGTGCATCGATTTGGAAACATCTGGTATATCTAAAAACTATGGGTACTCCTCATTTTATCATTAGAACAATCTTGTGCTCGTAACAGGTCAGACAGGCCTATCGCTTCTCGAGAAATTATTTTTTCGATTGTTTGGAAGCAGTTCCCGTTTCATTATTGATACCATTTGGTAACTTTTTAATCGAAATAAGACTCTCAATGGCGCATTTCATAGCATTCTCATTAGTTCGTATTTCAAATGCTTCAGGGGAATGGACGTGTTAAAAGCTGGCCCGGGCCAAATTAAAAATATAATCTATTGTATCAACAACTTTGACGCCTGCCGCCTGGTTTGTGGGGGCGTTTCTTCAGCCTTTTTATAGCAGCTTGTCGATATAGCGTGACCAAAAAACGGCCACCTCTTGCCCGTGGGCGAAGGGGATTTCCCGGAAAATAAGATAAAGCGGAAGTGACGCCAATACATCAAACAAGAGAAACAGATCAAGGAGAAATGTAAGTGAGAAGTAATGCCACCCGTTTACGCCATTTTGCATATAAATTTCCAGCATTCAAACGAAGAGACCTCCTCAAGCAGCAGATTACGAGAAGGGGCGAAAGAAGTGATCTCTCAGTTTACTGTTGCGATGCAAACAGGCTCGCCGAATAATACGAGGGCAGCACTACTGCTCTACGACGTACAAACAGAAAGGCATGTGGACGACAAAGATGGCGGAAACCAAAGCAAATGTAAGAATATCATGTATACAAACAAAATAATCAAATGTTTTGTATGCATCTTCTATGGAATAATACCTTGCCTCTTCGCTGACCCTACACGCAAATTGTGCTCGTTTCTCCTGCCGATGTGCGTTCTTCTGCTGCAGTGGTTTGCAGTAGCTGGTTATGTATATTGCACGGAAATGTTTTGGTCACAGCCGAGGAAAAAAGGGCCTAGCACAAACTCGACAAAACATGATAGTCTGAGAGGACTTCCAAAAATGCCACTGGAAACCAAACTTCTTTTACTCGGCCTTGTAATATCTGGCGCAATTACTGTAACCATGGCTATTTATTATTTCTACAGCAAGGAAAATAATTTTTTGGGAAGAAGGCGAGGTGACTTTCACTTGATTCCTAAAATCAATATTGAGGCAGATGAAGCGGAGGATGGTGAGGGAAGTATTGATGAAGTAACGAGTCTGAGCGATAAAGAATGGCTCATGGTTAATTTACTGTTCTTGTTGGGAATCACAAATGTATTATTCATACTTGGAGCAGATTTTGGGACAGACACGATGTTTGATTTCTACGGCATCAGAGCATTCTTAGACCACACGACATTATCAAATCGAGCTGTGTACAGTATTGCAGTTGCTATGCGATTTTGGGGCTTTGGAGGTACGGTTTGTGCTTGCTGCATTTTCCACATAATGTCTCGTCGTTTAGTGGCGTCCGTTACAAGAATTCAGAGCTTGACCTTATCAAGTGAAGGCAACAGAAAGGACTTTCTCAAACATCACCAGCGATTGATAGCGTACACAGAAGCAATGATAAATAAATTCAAATACTGGTTTGCTATTCATAATGCCATGTTCGTATTCCTTGTAGCTGCGATGTTATTCGAATGGTTCACATTTATGAAACATTACAAATTTAGCAAGATCAATATTCTAGCTCAAGTTGCCTGTACCATACTAATATGCTACAAATTTGCCTTTCCGTTTATCTCTGCAAGCAGGGTTACCGTTGCGTTCAGTGATTTTTACATGAACGTCTTCAGAAGCAATAAATTTGATGATATTCCCGAGCTACTTATACTGGAAAATCATTTTGGATTCACGCTGTTTGGATGGCGTGTCACAACTGGTAATGCACTTATTGTGTTCCTCTCAAGTCTGCTAGGAATTTTGAAGCTTGCTTCAACAGATTTTATTTAAAGATCTGATAGTCGTTTTTGGCGTTAGTTCTCTTTGTTTTGCTTTTAATTCGGCCCACAAAGGATCATGGTTGACCATGGGCCTTTAATATACAAATCAGGTGAGCGAGACAGGCGAAATGCAGGCAATGACGGAGAAAGTAGCATTGCCAATTCTGGCACAAAATAAAGAAGACATTTTACCCGGCATACATATTTTGTTATTTCACTGTATAGTCTTAATTGGAAGTATTTTTAGCTGGTATTTTCATGGGCAATTTTATCACCGTAGATTTGGCCTACCATATACTACGTATTATCACCCAAAGTTTACTCTTCCTACCCATCACTTGTTGTCTTTTACATAGGATTCCGAAATAAGGTTAATGTTGTTTTTAATAAACAAAAAAAGAATGTTGCCTCTTTTCATTGTTAGCTCTCAACTTGGCCTAAATTAAATGCGACCATTGCTCACATAAAATTCCAACATTTTTTCGTGCCTCCGCTGCTTCACAGCGATGCTTCTCATTTCAAACTTTGTTGAAAAAATTAGTGAAATCAATAGGAAAGGATTTCATAACAAGAATAGTGGGTGGAAATCGAAGACTGAAATGACAAGCAATGTTGCGAAGAATCTTTTGAAATGTAAGCAAGGATTTCTTCAACGAAATAACTAATTATTCGTTAAAATGGCCTAGACTGATTAAAAACAATGGCCTAATTCGTGATCATGCATTTGGTGAACACCAAATTTTGGTTCTGCCATTAAATTGGGTCATATAAGTAACAAGAAAACTTACCAACAAGGGACAATATGACAGTGAAGAGTGGTGCAACTGGGAAAGTTAAAGAGACATTCCAATCCATCACATGAAGAAGATGCACTAAAATAAAGAAGATATAACTTCCAATTTTTGCAATTTTCTGAGCAGGAAGGAAACAAAGTCGATATATCACGAACAAAATGATAAGTTAGAATAGGAATAACTCGATGGATCATACATAAACCTTTTTAAATGCAGCATTTCCTACCGCCCATGGCTAGACATATCAAATATGAATAATCTCTCTCTGTGCGATGCATTCAAATCTAGTACACGGTCTTGATGGTCCAAATACAGTACCTTATGTTTGTAGCTCTTGCTTATTGCAAACGATCCCCTCAAAACATATTTTTACAACGTGATATGGCTACAAAACAACTGCAAAATGAATAGTTTTGTTAATGTGAAGGAGTTGTTGAGTAACAATTTCTTTTCAATAGAGGAAACTATCAAAACTGATGCCCACTATCATTTAAAGGGGATATAAACACCAAGATCAAGTACTTACTCACTAAGTGCTATATACTATACACATACAATACATACCAATGAAAATGAAGATCTGCTGATGACAAAATCGAAGGAGTGTAGAAATTGATATGGTCTGCAAAAGAAAGAAATGAAGATTTAGAGCACAGATTCTTATATAAGTATGTACAAAGTACACACTACAGAATCTTTCTCAACCAAACTTTGGGATAAGCAAATGTGGAACAATTATTTGTTCCCTGCAAGCCAAATGGATGGGATCAAAATTTCCTACAAGGAAGAATTCAATTTTTCATGTGGGGTAAAACAGTGGAACCAAAACTTCCTCCGGAATAAATTTGGTATCCAATATTGTAGAATTTCCTGAGAGCAGTGCTCAATTAACTCCTCATTTCTCCACTTCTGGGGATATCGAACCAACTACAGTATCAAACATTCAATGCAAGGAAGCTCCTTCGAAAAATATCACGAGAAATGGCTTCCTTCTCAGCTGAAGCAAGAGGGTACCTGTGGTTTGCAAACCACTCTTTGTGAAGCAATTTTACAGCAACCTGCATGCAGATTTTCCAAATGGAAAAAAGTGAAGTATGGGTAATGACAATTGATTCACCATGTCAGCAGAACACCACTCCTGCAGGTTTCTGTGGGTAAAGGAACAATGCTGTTGAGAATACAGCAAAAATCAATGAGATAGAGACACCACTGGGAACTATGTGTTCTGCAGAACAATGCTTTGAAGGAATGCAAACATGCTGATTTGTTTTAGCGAAATACATCTAATCACGGAAAATTTTCTTGAGAACATACAGTACCCTTTCCCATGTTTAATAGAACTTTTCATGTTCAGGTATCCTACTTGCTGACAAATCAGTTACTATAATTGCTAACATTGCCGGTGTGATTTGAAGAGGAGGAAACTGCTCCTGAATTCCTACCCCATCTTGCGCTGGTTTGCTAAGTTCTTTGACTTGTTACAAATTGTATGTAAAAAAATTTGATTAAAATATCATTGCAGAAGAGTTTAAATGCATCAAAATGAAAAAATAAGTACACCCTTTTTTGAAATTATGGTTGTATTGGCACCCCTCTAAACACAGGCCTGCACGCGCCTGTGCCTAGAAAGGCACCCTTTGCCGCAATTCTTTTGTACAAGCATGATGACACATCAGGTACCAAGTGGCCCTTCTGGGGGCACACAAGCAAAGCATTTCAAAGAGAAACAGTGAATCAGGCGGCATTACACAGACTTTTATTTTCTCCCGTTCATAAAGTCTGCCTGCAGGCTATTTTATAGAAGCAATGGAGGTTCATAACTTACAAAGACAAACATAAGAAGGAATGAAACTGCATATGAAGTTCTTCCCATCCACATTGTCACAAATTTGTAATGTTCACCACTTAGTACATTTTTCATATAACCTGAAAGATAACATTAGAATTGGTTTCTTCTTTTTAAAAAATGTTCTGTCTTCAGGCATTGTCATATAGGTCTGCAGTATAAGAAATCACACATCAGATACCACATAAAATTAAAATGATTTTACAAGCGATGTCAGTGGCAGCACCAGCCCTCAAGCATTTGGAAGATCAATAAAACATTTTGGATCTTCATCAAACTAATTTGGTATCTCATTTATATACCTTAGTCCTTTCAAATTTTGCCTGCCTTCAATTTTGGCTCCCTTTAATTTTCGCCCCCCTTGTGCATAAGTTTCGCGGGAGTTTCGCTCCCTTTAATGTTTGCCCCCCTGGTTTGGATTGATATGACGTAATTTGGATGGATATGGCCCCGACATGGTCAATATGCCCCGAGGAGGAAGAGAACACGGTGGATTTAGAACAACAAAATCACCCCTTAGACACAAGGGAGGACAATATCATTGTTATCAAAGAGTAATGCATGTCTTGTATTTTGTATTACAATCAAAACTAAAGTTCTTTCATAGAAAATAGATTTTTTCGCTTCCTTTAATTTTCGCTCCCTCTAATTTTCACCCCCCAAAATATTTCCGCAATTCACCCCCTTTAATTTTCACCCCCCTCCGGGGCGAAAATTAAAGGCAGGCAAAATTTGAAAGGACTAAGGTATTGTTCTAAAATAAAGATCTTACTCTGTTAAATCATTGTGTGTAATAGCTTTTTGTATGTTGAACATAATTGAAACAAAATACTGTAAAGATAATTCAAACATGCGAATCTGACAAGTTGTGTTATTCTTTTAATTGGAGACGCCCTTTGATCATACAGTATGTGTTTCAGTCTGTCTGGTGTCTTGAATCTTTCAGACTTACTAAGAGACTGCATGTTGTCAATTAGAAAATAAAATGAAAAATACTTCAATTTTTTGGCTATTAGAAAAATCCATTTTGGCAATTATAGAGTACCTCTGCTATGTGATAATTTTTCAAACAGGGGAGCATTTTTCTCCAGTACATAAGTTATGATAACTCAGGAAAGTGTTTTCAGTTAAAGCAGATACTGTAGTACTTGTACTGTAAGATGTCACACAGTAACTTTTACAGTATACCTCTATTTCCTTCTCTTTCAGCCAATTTCTTGATACTTGCCATCAGTAAATCATCATACCCAAGAAGCTTATCAAGAATAAACCTGCTCAAAGAATCTCCAAAACACTTGTCACTTTTTGGGTCTAAGAAAGAAATAAAACCAAATTATACATAAATATGTCACAGAAGTACTGTAGTTACAATGATACAGCACAATCATCTGATAATTAACTTTAACCACAGAGTGAACATACAAGAAATAAACCAGGGGCTAAATGGTAATAGTTCTTAGCAGTGCTCACTATGAGCTTCTTTGTGGCAAGTATAAGGCTGAAGGCATGGAGATATTAGAATTGTCACATCAAGGCAATATTTTCATACAGATTTTGGATATTTTCAAAATATAGCTAGGATCTCTAGATCTTTTTATTCCTTCAAAGTTTAGATCACACTTCATGAAACAGATTTCAAATTCTGTTGTAAAGTTTTAGCAGATTGTTTGGAAACATTTGTCAGAGCATCTGATTTCGCTACCTCTCACGCCTCACTTAGTAAATAGGTCTTTGCCATATTTTGGGGGACATACTGCAGGAATGCACAGAAACTTACCCAAAGTGACAACTTTGACAGAAATGTTCAGTTTTCTCCTCGTCTCTTGTGAGAGTCTTAGAAATCCATATTCTAATGCATATTCCATTACATAGTAGTTTTTCAGCTGCTTGTTTGCATAAACTGGAAAATGAGAAAGTAAGAAATTAAAAAATATTTGGTTTTCATTTTAACACAGTTTTCTTGCCTAAGCATAAGAATTCTTATAAATAATCTTTATAGTGTGTGATACCTCGGAAGAAGTCTTATTGGAATATGAAAACTTTTTAGAGAAGCTCTTTACGAATTCTCTCAAATTCCTAAAATTTGTGAAGAATTCTTGTAAATTCTTGAGAATTCTTGCCATGGTTAAGGCTTAACTGTACATCACATCCTGTACAAAGTTAGGATATCAGAAATCAGAAATACAATACAGGACTTGCAATTATAACATGGTTTTCCTGCCTAAGAATTGTTTAGAGAAAAAATGAACCCTCTTTCATTATGGCTCAAAACTTCTTATCACAATGTAAAAAATTCCAGTAATGTTAATGTACACAAGGCATGTACTGCAGAGAATGAAAATGCCACAAACAATTTCTAACTACTTACAATGAATCAACTGTTGCATGCTTGGAAAGTAGGATGAATACAAAGGATATCTGTTAATTTGCGTTGTTTGCATTTTCTTTTCATAAAAAACGGTTTCTCTCTTGAGCAAATATCCTTCATCAATCACAGTATCAACAAAGACAGGGTCCATATCATTATCTTTCAATTCCACTTCCTGTGAAATCCTTCCATTGTGCTTTTGTTCCAAAGGGCATTGTCCATCTTTTACTGTAGTACTTCTATTCATTGTATCACCAACAACAAAGGAGTGATTCCATTTTGATGCGAAGAAAGGGGGCAACTGTGATTGCTTTGTTAGTTTTACTTGATTTTTTAAAATCTGCACTTGCAAAATTCCATCTTTGGGCCAATCGTTGTGGTATTTTTCTAAGCAGTCCNTATCAACAAAGACAGGGTCCATATCATTATCTTTCAATTCCACTTCCTGTGAAATCCTTCCATTGTGCTTTTGTTCCAAAGGGCATTGTCCATCTTTTACTGTAGTACTTCTATTCATTGTATCACCAACAACAAAGGAGTGATTCCATTTTGATGCGAAGAAAGGGGGCAACTGTGATTGCTTTGTTAGTTTTACTTGATTTTTTAAAATCTGCACTTGCAAAATTCCATCTTTGGGCCAATCGTTGTGGTATTTTTCTAAGCAGTCCATTGGGTTCTTTGAAAAGGTGAAGTGGATGTAGGACAAAGTTGTGAAGAGGACCAATGCCTTTGATAAAAAATAAGATATGTTTGACAAGATATAACTTACTGTAGTTCTTTGTTTTAGAATTATACACATTGGAGAGAGACATCAGCAAAGTACGGAACATGAACAGTGTCTGGACACTGCTTATTTTTGCAGTTGCCTTGAAGCTGCATTTGATATCAGACAACTACATCCAAGCCATTCTACAAAACACAAAGGTTTGTCCCAACTGACATTGATTTTCCATGATTGTGTGATCACAATAGATTGTCTAGGGCTACTTTTGTGGCTCTCTCTTTCAAGAAACAATTGCACTCCACAGCACTGTCGCCCTGAATGGGTCCAATACTGTTTTTCGTCAGAATTGCATGTGCTCTTCTTTCTACATGAAATGCAAGGCCCCTTGATGAAATATTTTTCAAAACCCCACGCAAATTTTTCCTGACACCCTTCATTGCTATATTCTTTGCGTGTGTTTTTTTTAAGGAGAATTGATATTTTCGATAAAATATGAAGTTTTCAGGCAGACTATCTTTCGTGGACTTGTAAGTTCCATTGAATCTTTTTTCTCATTCAAATGGGTTGAATGGGTCAGCTTATATTTTTTCACTTTTGCACATTTAATATTCAGTTAATCTGTTTCACAGTTCCCAACAACATTTTAAGAGAAAATTCTAACAATTATCAAAACATTTTACCAATGTTTCTTGCCGACAAAAGCATATTTTTCCGAAGACAAATAAATCAGGAAAAATTTGCCCTAAATTGGTCTATTTTTCAAATGACTCCATGCAGTGATCCTTGTTAACATGCATTGATTTTGTGTCAGTTTAGAAAGGAAGGGCTACTATTGTTATTTTGATACATTTTGAGGGTTTATCAACTTTGGTGTCTCATCTACTTTGAGAATTACCAGAACAGTTGAGTTTTGGTGAATTTGAGCTTTATCAGGGCAGGGAAAGTGAAATGTGCCTGTTAAAATTGTGCGTTGCAAAGAATGCCAAAAGCCAGATACCATAAACTTTTGCTTAAAGTGTTCTCGTGCCATTTTCAATGCATGCTGCGCACACGATAAAGAGGCCAGCAGCGATAACGAGGAGAAAAACAATCACACAGCCTCATTTTCGTTTGCGTGATATGATGTCACTTCACTCAAATTGCATATTTGAACACGTAATTTCACAAGGAGAAGGCGAAAAATAGTGGAAAAAAGTATCATTCATAGCAGTATTATCTTGTATTTTATCATCAATCATACCAACCCCGGACTTGTCCTTTAACAATATTTAGACCCATGCAGGGCACTGGGGATTGACTACTGCTGATCCAGATTGGAAATTTTGAAAAGTGTGCCGAGGCTTTCAAACAGGGATAAAAATGGCGCAGATAGTATGCAAATATGAGTTAACACTAATGTACTATGCAAGTAGATTGTGCATATGGCAGTGCAGATAACAAAACAATGCGTGGGGGATTAATCCCCTGCGAATGTCAAACTTTCCAATCTGGCTGCTGGATGTTAACCACAGACTCAAGAGGAAAGGTGAGCCGTTTGGCAAGGAAAAGAAGCCTATATCCATCCATGCAGAAAATTTTCTGAGAGTTGTATACAGTACTAAGAATAGACCATCACCAAGAATAGATCTTGCACAGATGAAAACTATCAATTCTCCTATATGGAAAGTTAACTTTTCGTGCACCGGACATTGTGCTGATAACAATAAAAACTACTAAGTGCT
>REGL01000377.1:133999-157256 GCA_004194395.1 Aurelia aurita complex sp. Pacific | reverse complement strand
GCTTAGGCCAAAAGGCCAAAGCTCTGGTTTGCAAGTGGACACAAATTGGAGCTTTCAAGATTGATATTTCTACTCTCAAAGCACCTATAGCAACAAACGAGGTATCTATGTTCAAGTTAACTATCGAGGAACATTTTTAGAGTGATTAGCCATTAATCAAAGCTAAATTCACATCGCTGGAGTCAACCAAATCTGTATACATTTTTTTGGGACACCCGGTAGTTATTGTTTTATCATTATTTTTGAGATGTCCAGGTCGTTTTTTGTGCGTTTTCAATTTTTGCAGTAAGAATAGAACTAAGGACAGACAAAGATGAAATTTTAACTGAATCAAGCAAACTCTCGTTTGAGACTGGAGTTGCTGAAAAGCAGTACTGTGCAGTTTCTTGGAAACATTATTCTCCATATATTTCACCGTTGTATGAAGAGGGGACCGAGAGGAGAGTATTTCAAAAGTACAGGGTTTCAGGAGTATTTTTAACTCGAGATGAAAACAAAGCGAAATGAATTCAAAGTGTAACTGAAAGATTTTGCAATTCTGCAAGGGACTAGAGTTTGGAATATTTACAGTGGTGTCCATGGCATTCCTGGGTTAATTTCAGTTTTATCTTTGCATTCAATCAAGAAGCAGCTTGTGGAGTTGTCGTAGTGAGCATATCTCAAAGGCACTTGTGCATGGCAGCTACATGATATGAAGTTTTGTTCTAAAATTGTTGAAATTGGCCAGTTTGTAGGCAGTACGAACAATGTAGTTGGTACCAAAATAAGATCTAAAAGAGAAAATGAGATCTAAATACGTCACAGAAGCAGCTAGATGATTGTAATTATGTATATTTCAATATTTTTCTTCACGTCAACCGCGACTGCTTCCCTATGCCTCAGGGCACATTTTCAGACTGTGCCCAGCACCTATGGAGGCACCATATTAGTCTGATGACATTCGTTTTAGTTTTGCTCCACGTGAACTGAATTACCATTTACTGTACTGTCATCGTCATCCCGCTAAAACTTGTGTTGAAGCGGAATGGGTATTGTGGGGGGGGGGTATCGTTGAGGGGGGTATCGTTGGGGGGAATGGCGCGAAAACAAAGACTCATGTAATAAATCTAGCACCACATAGCGAGTTTGTAACGAAGCATTTCTATCCGATAATCCTACTCTTTGCAACCATTGGAAACTCTTGCCTCTGCCACCAGTAAATGACTTGATCTCTTAGTTTTCTCTTCAGAGCCAATTTATTGTGATTGAAATTTGTGGGCTTCCTCTATTTTTAATGTTTGCCAGCCTTTGTGAATTCAAGGTACGTTTATACCTCCCTTTGTGAATTCAAGGCGTCTATATCTCCCTGTTTTATGCCAAATAAATCTGAGCCGATTTCGTGGCAGCTTTAGCTTTAACTTTATGCTCAGAAGAATGCTAACGAATTCGGCTTAACGTTTTGTAAGAACTTTTCTTTAAAGGGAATATAAGCATATATCAGGCGCTTTCTATAAATAGATACACCAGAGCATGCGCATAGCAGTTGCATTCTAACTGTGCACGTGAAAGTGAGCTCTGCATTGCAAATTTGTAGTGCGAGGAGATTCTCGATATACTTTCCAATATGGTTACCCAGCAAGCAAGATTCCTTCTTCCTGACTGTGACGATTCTGAAGTAGTTTGCTCGAGTGAATCGAGATAAAAGAAGTGAGAAGGAAAGGTAATTTAGCTCCACTTACGTCTCAATGACCTAATCGTATGAGTCGTTTGTTGTTTGCCATCATTGTCGCGATCGATGGATCCAGTGTTTATATTAGGCCCGGCTCGGCTGCTTTGTTGAATGCTCACTATTTATCAGTATTTCTTCCGCAACACTAGCCCTTTGTCCATAGATTCCGTCAGGCTAACTTTAGTGAAGATTCCCTTGTCTGAAGATACGTTTAGGCCCAATGAGATGTGCTTGTTTATCCTGTACCCATCCATTTCAGCAATTCATTCGTATCGTAAATGGACTCAAAGCGCTTCGATTTCTTCAGGACATCAAATTCTGCGGCTACAAGGTCTGCTTCATCACGGTGGTCAATGAACAGGCAATATTTCTTTCCATTTCTTGTCCGTTTTTGCCCCTTAGCGGATAGAGAAACAACGAAGCAACTCTTCCCCGCCATTACTGATCGCCCGTTACGTGCCCTCGTGCAGGCTAGGCTGCAGTGAAAGTGATCACGTGCAATGGTAGATAGCTTGTTGTGATTGGTTAAATTTGATTGACAGTTTAGGTCTTGTGGCTCGGAGCCACTTATATATGCTTATATTCCCTTTAATAAGAGATGTTGTTTGCTAACCAACATAAAATGAAAGCCAGACTTATTTTGTTCTGCGTGTCGTTTCAGTTGCTCTCTTGGGAAGCAGATATCTTCCCGTGCTACAACCTGCGTCAAATTGAAAGCCGATTTATTTTGTTACGCAAACGATTTGATTCCTTTAGAACCCTTTGCGGCAAAATCGTCTATTCGGAACCATTGGAAACTCTCGTTCAGTAACAGCGCTTATCTTCTAATTTTCTCAGCAAAGCAAATTTAAAGTGATAGAAATTTTGTGAAATAATTCTACTCTTGATGCTGTACCTTCCTTTGTGAAACTTTAACTCCTATTTTTCTCTGTGAGCCAAATTTAGGTGGCCTTTTTCAAATGTTTATAGCAGATTTTTGCATAAGCCTGAGACGAATCGCAAAGAACCATTGTTGCCAGGGTTCTTGTCGGGAGTGCTACTATTTCAGAATGTCTTCATAAGAAACTCAACTTTCAGATCGCCAAAAAATTAAGAAACTCTATAGTTTCTGTTTAGGCCGAATTTACTGTTGGTCTAAAATTTTTGCGTGCCTGCAAAGGACCCTGGGTGACAGTAGCTCTTTAACAAATTGGGCTTATTTTTTTAAGGAGCTTTTCTTGAGCATAGTTGTTATTTTCTAACCAACGTCAAATGGAAGCCAGATTTATTTATTGAGCAAGTAACACTCCATTCTTCGATCCTTTTGCGGCAAAATCTTATATTCAGAAGCAAATCATAGCATTGAAATTAGATAGCAGGCTGACGCAAGGCCCAGCATGAGCCTCAGCCAAATTTTAGATGACTATACGGTAGAGCTCGTTTACTTCGCTTCCTTAACTTTTGAGTGAATAAAAAGGGCGTTGCCAGTTAAGGACCATCCGAATTGATTGCTTAACTTTCGGCACAGGGAAATGTTTTAAATATTAGCAACAAGTTGTGTAAAGCCAGTCGATAAAACCACTTAAATACCGACGCTTGGATGATAGAATAGTTTGGTGATTTTATGCCGAAAATATGAAGTGCAGAATGTCTCGATAAGTTATCCATGGCCTCTTTTCGGCTGTTCCTCGCTAAAATAGCCGAATTCGCTAGCTAAATAATTGATTTCCAAAATTGCAATATCCGAATACTTAAATTGAAGACTTTCGGTAAATTCGGCTCGAAAACTGCCGATCAATTAGGAAGATCCCTAAATTAAGTGAAATTTTCTTCGATTTTTAAGTATTCTAAAAAGAGTCTTCTGCCCGTGGCCATGTTACTGCCATATTGTTTTCAGCACCAAAATTTTAGTCTGGTTGCTAATTTTCATGCTCCTAATGTTCGCAATTTTAATTTTATGTCGATAATGAATTTGAAGAGTTGTAAGGGATTTGACTGTAATTAATGTCTGAGTGTGTAAAGTTACACCCTGAACGATTTTCACGGCGAAATCCCTTATAGAATTCCAAAGTTCTTATCGTCATGAGATCAACTAGGTTTTTAATGAAAATTTATATCTAGATTAAAAAAACTTTGGCCGATTTTGGCTGCTGAATCCAAATTCGCAGTTAAAAGTTCCGCATGAAGAATTTTTCAACAATTTCCAAAATGAGGCCGTTAATGGAAAAGGTGTATTAGCTCCACTTAACGCTTCTCCAAAGCCTGATAAGTAGACAGAAGAACTCCGAAGTGTACTCTTTTGACCAATGTGGAAAGAAGAACCAAAAAGCGGAGTGCGTCAATTTGATATTTTCATCTTCAAATGAGATAAACGTAGGTTGAACTAATACTTGGAGTTAATTTAAAGTCAAATTGTATTCGGTCGAAATAGTTACAGAAGATAGCTTCTTAGATACCGCGAAAAGACTTAGATTGCCCTTTGTCATAACCAGACTGAAGGATTGGCCACACTTACTTGTGGATGGATTCCAGATATATCAGATTGTTGTTATGGGCTACAAATAGCCCGTAAGATGTCTTTTTATCAGGGTTAAGCCTGCCTTGAATTTGTAACACATAATATGGCCAGTAAATGTTTTGTATGACCGTAGTTTCAGCGGAAAAGAGGTCCAAATGAATGGTAAAATAATGGGCCCCGGGTTCATCCTCCTTTGCCCACATGATTTTCATTCGTCATAAACGTTTGTTGACGGAGCTTAGTAGAGGCGATTTATAAGAAGCGCCTACGCACGTAATTGCTCCACTGGTGAAAATATATGCAAGTAAATCATCAAATACAATAGGCTAATTTTAGACCTGAATATGCAGCTCTTGAGTTAGCTATTTATCTCCGTCAACTAGCTGTAAAAGCAGACTTTACATAGCCTGCGTCCAGACTCACTTTATATGTATACCTGTCGACTTGCTACAAGTTTTCGTTTGGTTTCGATTCGCATTGTCATGGTGTGTAGTACGTACGGCGAACGGCGTTCTTTCTCTCATCCGCCGCCCTCGCAATTCCCGCTCGTTCGCCTTCAGCGCGATGCGTACATAGTCTGGATTGAAACCAAACGAAAACGAAGACTTGCAGCAAGTCAACGATACCTGGGCAGTCTGCTACAAAACAAAACAAGAGAGCGATTATTGTTAAGGAAGTTTTAGCCACTTGTCGACCCTACTGGTTCTCGTCACTCAAATGCTAGCAATAACCATTGAAGCTGAGCAAATGGTGTTTTNTCGACTTGCTACAAGTTTTCGTTTGGTTTCGATTCGCATTGTCATGGTGTGTAGTACGTACGGCGAACGGCGTTCTTTCTCTCATCCGCCGCCCTCGCAATTCCCGCTCGTTCGCCTTCAGCGCGATGCGTACATAGTCTGGATTGAAACCAAACGAAAACGAAGACTTGCAGCAAGTCAACGATACCTGGGCAGTCTGCTACAAAACAAAACAAGAGAGCGATTATTGTTAAGGAAGTTTTAGCCACTTGTCGACCCTACTGGTTCTCGTCACTCAAATGCTAGCAATAACCATTGAAGCTGAGCAAATGGTGTTTTGAAAAAGTTGAAACTAACCTAGCGAAGTATTGAGGGTTCCTTACAAGTCGAACAGTAGAATTATACTTGCAGGCAACTCTAGGAGCTAGGTCATGGAATTTTACACTAACCGTTTTAAAGATTTGGAACGTGTGCTTGAGCATGCGCAGACAATTATGTTCACTTGATCGTTTTAATCTGCGCATGCTTTATAGTGCTGTTCATATATTGATCGTATCGATACACGTCCCCGTAGAANCCTGAATATGCAGCTCTTGAGTTAGCTATTTATCTCCGTCAACTAACTGTAAAAGCAGTCTTTGCATAGCCTGCGTGCAGACTCACTTTACATGGATACCTGTCGACTTGCTACAAGTTTTTCGTTTTCGTTTGGTTTCGATTCGCATTGTCATGGTGTGTAGTACGTACGGCGAACGGCGTTCTTTCTCTCATCCGCCACCCTCGCAATTCCCGTTCGTTTCGCCTTCGGTGCGGTACGTACATAATCTGAATCGAAACCAAACGAAAACGAAGACTTGCAGCAAGCCAACGATACCTGGGCAGTCTGCTACAAAACAAAACAAGAGAGCGAGTATTGCTAAGGAAGATTTAGCCACTTATCGACCCTGCTGGTTTTCATCACTCAAATTCTAGCAATAACCATCAGTGAAGCTGAGCAAATGGTGTTTTTGAAAAAGTTGAAACTAACCTAGCGAAGTATTGAGGGTTCCTTACAAGTCCAACGGTAGAATTATACTTGCATGTAATTCTAGGAGCTAGGTCATGGAATTTTACACTAACCGTTTTAAAGATTTGGAACGTGTGCTTGAGCATGCGCAGACAATTATGTTCACTTGATTGTTTTAATCTGCGCATGCTTTATAGTGCTGTTCATATATTGATCGTATCGATACACGTCCCCGTAGAACTGTTTTCAGTTGCATGAATACCAAGAGCTCTATTTAGCCCCCTTCTGTAGTAGGCCCCTCCCTTCTTAGCCAAAATTTTAGATAAGCCCCCCCCCCCTCCACTTATATCAAATGGAGGTTACCAAAGATTTGCCATTCATTCAGCTAAACAGGTCTGCATGTTGATTTTGATATGGTTTGGGATAAAAACTGTATGGAATTTGTGTGTTTAACTTGTAAAATTGTATGTTGATTTAGTAGAATATTGGATAAAGGAACTGAAGAGCTAATATTTATATCCTTGTTATTTGACTTTTTGAATAAGCCCCCTCTCTGATAAGCACCCTCTCTTTTAATCCCCCTCTCTTTTAAGCCCCCTCTGGAGTCCCCCGGAGGGTTCATAATATTTTTCGTGTAAATACAAAGATTGTATTTATTAGGCCTTACATATAAATCTCTTTAATTTGTCCTCACCTCAGCTTCCAGTTCGGATATTAGGATTGAATCCTTTTTAAAACCTAACTGTTTACATTTTCGATTCAACCATACTTTGTCGGTGAATTTGTATGTTTTTTCTTTGGATTTCTCTAATTTATCAATCTTTGAATTCTCGTTGACCATTCAACAGATGGTTAAAGTTGATTAACTTTTTATTTATCAACGAAGTCTAACTCTAGATATGTCCTAAATTTATTTCTCATCCAAATATGAGTTTGGCACCTAAGGTGTGCCTGGCATTTAGATACTTAAAAGTTTCGTCGAGATCTTACAATAAACAGTTAACAAATGTGCGCCGAAACTTGATATACGACCCTTTTAATGTTGTGTCTGCGTTCTTTACTCGTGCGTCAAAGTTTATGCAAACGAACCTTGTATACATTTTGTAAATATTTCACATTTAGTTGACCTGCGATAGAATAGAAAGACTTCAGATTGCTTGAACTTTATTTTATTCTTTTCAGATGGAGTCAATGCAAATATTAAACTTCTGTTAAGATGAGCAGCAAAACTGAGAACGATTCAAGCAACGCCATCATGGGGAAAGATTCCTTAAGCAACCAAAGCTCTTCGAGCAGTCGCAAGTTTTCTGGGACTTTCTCAAGATCACGCAAAAACAGTCGAATCGCCACGGTAAAGCCTGTTACGAAATGCTTATCGTCGTCTGAGGAAGATCTAGCTAAAGCTGGCAGGATAAGCCCAAAGGGAGACTTAGGCTCGACATCTCCTAGGATTGCTAGGCTGCTGAACAAAGATATGTCGACGATGGAAAAGGATGTTATCGTTGCAGAGTTGGAAAAATGTCTGGCGGAGTTGGAGAATGAAAACTGTGCTTACACGCCGTTGGATCAAGATTACACGAAAATAGCTGAAGAGCGAGACGAGCTTGCGAATGAACTTGAAAATGCGTTTGAGGAACTGGAAGGCTATATGCATCATGTGCGTGATGTTGAAACTGATCTTAAATCTATTGAGACTGAAAGAGAGGAGCTCGCGAAGGAAGTGGAATATTTGAAATACTGTTTAACGCATCGGCAAGAAATCGAGAAAACAAGCTTGAAAATGGGGAAAGAAACACTTGAAGCTGAGTTAAAAGAAGTACGACAAGAAAATGAGAAAATGAAGGACCAGATTAACGAGTTGTTAGACGAACGGCAATCTTTAATTGAAAGTTTATTGAACTTGCACTCATCAGCAGTCGATGATGTCATACAAACAAGGAGCAGATCATGCAGTGTTGTTTCACAGGAGAGTACCACGTCGTCAGTGATCCGTAGTGAAAATATAGAGCTGCGAGATCGCGTACAAGAAGCTGAGGAGGCGGAGATCAAAACAGGAGAAGAACTTGCAAAATGCAAAGAATACTTAGAGGATACTTTGAAAGAGAAGATTGACCTTGAAAAAAGAGTAAAGATTTTGGAAGACGAGGTTTTGAAACTTGCTGAAGAAAATGATAATTTGCTTAATGAAAATGAAAAGATGAGCAAAGAGATGCAAGATGAAGTGGACGGGAAGGACGAAGAAATTATTAGGTTAAGAGATGTAAGTCGAATTGTCTTCATTTTAATTCTTTTTTACTTATGAATGAAATATGAATATGAAAATATGAAATATCGAAATTGCTGAATCGTTAACAACAAAAGCAACAGACCGTGTGCTTCTAACCATATTGTAGACCCTCTTGTGCCACGTTTTTGTGGAAAATTCTGCCATATTTCCTCCATTAATTCAGAAGTAAGGATGGTTTATTTTTCTTTGGAACATTGAATGAATTTTAGATAGGAAGGCAGGATTATGGAAAGTCAAAGTTTAAAGAGAAACAATGCGAACAGTGAATCAATTTCTTCATACATTGACAAATCTGTAATTTCATTTATTTTGTGTTCATAAGACTCAATATCATTCAGGAAATATGGCCAGAAAATAGACACAGAACTTTAAGAATAATATGTCTTTGTTAAGAACAAGTTCTAAAGTAAAGAGGGCGAGCAGCAAAGTACCTAAGATTCTGATTTAGGGGCTACTAAAGTGGCTACTAAAATTCCTGTCAAGCAATTTATTGGAGTTGGAAGATTAGTGGTCCCTTTCAAAATCACGTTTTTAGTATTTGACTGGTATACTTTCGAGACTAATTTTCCCAAATAGTTGCATGATCTGTTGGTAAAAATACGAATCAAAGAAGTCCAAAAACGAAGCAAAACGTTGTTGTTATTTTATTTTTTATTCATTTTCGTTCGATATTCACATAACTAGCAATACGTACACTATATACAAAATAGTTCGCTCCTATAGTTGATAACTGTGTTACATTTCTTTATTTGAAGGAGAACAAGACTTTACTGAAAGACCTTGAACAATCCAAAAAGACTCGGGAAATAGCAGCACAAGACAAGGGATCCGTTGAAAAAGATTTATCCGAGAAGGTCAAGAGGCTCGAGGAGAAGAATTCTAAACAAAGTAAAGATTTGTGTGCTGCAAGAGATGAAGTTGTTAAACAGAAAGAAAAAGAGATGGGAAATAGCAAGAAATTTGTCGAATTGAGAACGAAACATAGAAGAGAGAAACAAGCTTTGGAAGATGAAAATCAGAGCTTGAAAGAGAAAATTAAAGAGCGCGAAAGCGAGCAGAGTGTTGCTTCAAAGCTACATGATGACAAAGAGACTCTAGAAAAGCAAATTGCGGAAATGGAAGAGGTGCTGATGAATGAGAGGGAGGCTAGTGAAAAGGAGGTAGACGATTTGAAGGGGAAAATTAAGAAATTAAGAAACGAATTGAGAGTAGAAAAAGAATTGGTCGATTGCATGGAAAAGGAACGGTCTGAAATGGGAGAAATTGCTACGGAGTTAGAGAAATCGAAACGGGAAAAGACGAGATTGGAGAGAGAGTTAGAAGAATCGAAATTATTAATGGATGAACAAGTGAAAGAATTTGATGCTGAAAAGAGCAAACAACAAAAAATTCTTTCTGATGTGAGGACTAAAGTGACGGTACTTGAAGAGAGCAAACAAGACTTTCACCAGGCTAGGAAAGACCTTGATAAAATGTCCTGTTCTCATGCGACACTGTTAAGTGAAAAGGAAAAGCTTGAACAGGATTTTGAGGCATTTAAAAATGAATCTGTTAGTGAGAAAGATGATTTGATGAAACAAAATGATGGCCTACAGCAGGATGTTAAAGATTTAGAATTGAAAATTGAAGCCTTTAGAAGTGTCGAAGGGGAATTAGTTCGTACTAAGAAACATCTATTCGGTGAAAGGAATGAGAAAGAAAGACTTGCAAAAGAGAAATTATCGGTTGAGAATGAACTGGAGGAGCTCAGGCAGCATTTTGCTGAGGAAAAGGACAAATCAGAACACGAAATGAAACTTTTGTCAGATAAAGTGGAGGAATGGAGCAAGAGACTGGAAGACCATGTTCCAACTCAGTTGAAGCTAAGGGATGCCGATTACAGATTGAGGGAGCTGGAACAAAGTTTATTGGATGCCCAGAAAGAAAAATGCGATTTAGAAGCTGCAATTGAAGCACGTGTAAACGAAGAAAACCAGAGACATGCAGATGAAAAGCAGATATTGCAAGCAGAAGTGAAGAGACTTCGGGCAAAGTTAGAATTGCAAAGTGGAGACGAAAGTGCTGTTTCAGGGTTGAAATCGAAGGTTGGAGATTTAAATATATTTATAGAGCGAGCTGAAACGAAAGTCAAAGAACTTGAAACAGACTTAAAGCAATCGAAGAAACAATCGAAGGATTTGGAAAGTTCAGTCACGACATTGAGAAAGGATAAAAGCACGATGCAACTTGAGATTGGGAGTTTACGATCTGAGGCCGCCATTTTGAAAACCGACCTTGAGAAAGTTACCAGACAACTGCGTAACGCATGTGCAGATGTTGAGAAGGCAGTAAGTGAGAAGAAACTGTTGCAAGAGCAATTGGAGTATTCTAAATTTGAGTTAGATGAAATGGACGCGATTCAAAAATTGAGTAAGGAGACGGAGAATACTCTGATGTCACAAAAAGAGAACGAACAATTATTAAGAAATGAAGAATTGCGAAATGAACTGTTGTTAGAGATTGATCGATTGAAAGACGAGCAACGAATGATTCAGAAAGATCTAAGTGTTACAAAAACACATTTAGAGCAGGCGCAAGGAAAGGAGTCCAAATTTAGACATTCGATTGATGGACTCAGTCAAAACATTGAACGACTGAGACGGGATAAGAATCTGCTTGAGAAGAGTTTGGAAAATGCTAAGTTGGAAAATAACGAATTGTCTGGAAAGATACGCAAATTGTCTCAGCTACCACCAACACACAGTAATGAACCAAATATGAATGAACTTATTACAGAGAATGAAGAACTAAGACATCGCGCGAATACTCTGCAAGATGATGTGGCGAAAGCTCACGCGAATAATAAGACTTTGCTCGATCGAGTGAGAAATTCCGAAGAATTGAACGCAAATACTCTTAGGAGCTTAAAAGCCAGGAAAAATGAACTACAAATGTTGGTAGCGAGAACTCAACATGAAAAGGAGGATCTTGAAAAAGAGGTCAAGGTACTAAAAGAGGAGCTATCGAGGCCTCGAATGGAAAGCGAGGCTGCTCAACGAGGTGTGAATGAAAGTGATAGTGTTAGGGAATTGCGGGAGCAGTTGGAGGCTGCTAGAGAAGATCTTGGCAATACTCAGTCTCAAATTGCTTGTCTGGAGGATGAAAATATCGAGTATAAACAAAAGTTACATGAATCTGAAGAACTCATACTTGATTTGCAAAAGGCTGTAGCGCGGGCTAACGATGTAGCGATGGAAAAACACCTTGAAAGTTCACGACATAAGCGAATCTTCGAAAAGAAATTCGAAAAGATTCTCAAAGAGAATTTCGGCCTAAGGAAGCAGCTTTATTTTGATGGTCCTAGTCTGGTTGAAGTTGAGAGACCAAGTCATGGCCGAACTATGTCAGATCTCGCTTCACCAACTCATGAACGAAGCATGCCTGACTTTGAGAACTCGGATGTTAGTCAGATGAAAATGTATGACTCTATTAATGATGTGCCGCGAAAGAAATCCATCGGTGAAATTCACAAGGTAGTTGCTCATGATGTAGCCAAGGAGAAAAGTAGCTCTTTATCAAGAAGTGATTCTGCACCATTATCTAAGAGACCTTCCGATTTAAAAGATCAAGGACAACTGATTAAAGCGAAAGTTAGCATTGGTTCCATTATTGCTCCTGTCAAATATTTCTCCGATACTGATTCAATTGGCAGTAGGCCTGATTCCAGTGATGGGGATAATGCTCCTCCTTCGCCGTCCACGCAGAAAGCTCCACCGCCGTCATACTACGAGACAAATAGGTAAGTTCGTAACCTCGATTCCAGGGCTATCATTGTCTTCAGCCTCCCTTAGTTCGAGTTTAGGCCTTTTTTCCTTTCCCTCAAAAGATGCTACGCAAAGAAACTTCAAAAACTTCGAAGCCTTCCTCGGTACTCTATTTGTGCAAAGAAGGCTTCTCTGATTACTGTTGTTATTTGTTTGATAGGCGTTAGAATTGTTAAAAAATCTCTTTGCCGTTGGTTGCGCATTATATCAAAATTTTGTTTAGTTAACGGAGATAAAGGCTAACTAAAGAACTACATAAATATTCATGTCTAACATAAGCTTATTGTATTGATGATTTCGGCACGTGCCGTGTGTGAATATTGTTTAGCTAGATGAACAACAGCGTGCGTGTGTAGGGCTTTTCTATATCCTGTTTNTTAAAGCGAAAGTTAGCATTGGTTCCATTATTGCTCCTGTCAAATATTTCTCCGATACTGATTCAATTGGCAGTAGGCCTGATTCCAGTGATGGGGATAATGCTCCTCCTTCGCCGTCCACGCAGAAAGCTCCACCGCCGTCATACTACGAGACAAATAGGTAAGTTCGTAACCTCGATTCCAGGGCTATCATTGTCTTCAGCCTCCCTTAGTTCGAGTTTAGGCCTTTTTTCCTTTCCCTCAAAAGATGCTACGCAAAGAAACTTCAAAATCGTCGAAACCTTCCTCGCTAATCTATTTGTGCACAGAAGAGGCTTCTCTGATTACTGTTGTTATTTGTTTGAAAGGCGTTAGAATTGTTAAAAAATCTCTTTGCCGTTGGTTCCGCATTATATCAATATTTTGTTTAGTTAACGGAGATGTCTAACATAAGCTTATTGTATTGATGATTTCGGCACGTGTCGTGTGTGAATATCGTTTAGCTAGATGAACAACAGCATGCGTGTGTAGGGGTTTTCTTTATCCTGTTTATAGATTGCATCTACATTTGGCACCGTCAGTTAACTTAACTACACTCATTTTTTATAGGAACAGCTTATGAGAAACGGTAGGCTCAATATTTTTCGAAACTCAAAAAGCTACCCTACTGAATTTAAAAAGCCAATAAATGTTTGTAATTTGCACTCAAAAATGGTTTCACACCGTACAGAAATAGCAACTGTTTTGACATCGTTTTGAGTGCGAATTATGTTATTACTTCTTTTGAGATCTTACTGAGTAATTTAAGAGTCCTTCGTTTCCAGCATTAAAGGTATAAGAAACACATTAGAAATTTTTGTAGCAAAAGTGTCCTAAAATTTAAGAAACTACCTAGCAGCCCGGACCTCAGCTTCTTATATAGAAAAATGAGTGTGTTTCTGTATCATTGGTACCAACTGTCAATGAAGCTATCTTGTATGATAAACCAGGCCGCGGCCGTTCCCATAAAAGATGCATGCCAGATTGACAATATTTGAAAGGTGTTAATTAATAATTAATTTCGATTTTTTACATAAGCATATCAATTATTCCAAACATATTTCCCCTGTTAAGAAAGTAATATTGAGTACTGTAAATGTGTGCTGTATATCCTTAAAGGGTAAGGTAAATCTTTATTTCATAGACATGATTTTTTATTTTAAATTTATTTAGAAATATCTGTTGAGTTTTTATGGTTTCAATTTTCCTTACAGAGCAAATGCTGCCAAAGAACAAGAGCGAAAAGCAATTTCCCAACCAAACAAAATCCACAGGCCAATCTTGCTGAAAGAAATCAAATTTCCACGTCTATCGCCCGCTCTTGGGCGCCGTAGCCCAGTTAAGCGTAGCCCAGAGGGGCGTAGTCCTGACAGACGAAGCCCTGCTCCTGACTCACAAGGTGGAAATGCCAAGAATCCTGAGGGCAAAGAGAGAATGGAACATTGGGTATGAAACGGCTGCTGCATCCATGTTGTAATTTTCCCTTGGCAGATGTATGTTATCTGTCTCAGTATTGTTACTCTCGAATCCAGAATAATGTCTGAAACAAATGGGATGGGTGGAAAGTTTTGCGAACTCAAACAGACGAAGGGTCCAGAATAGACTAGGGCGGTATGTATCATTTACCACAACTGGAAATATTTACAAGTTTTATAAGATGAAAATAGATACAATACACTGGAGTATTTCCCTATCATACAAACCGCAAATCGAGACTCGTAAATTGCAACTAATTTAAAAGCTCTATTAAGCCCCCGGGAGCTTATTTAACTTCGGACACTCCAGAGAGGGGCTTAAAAGAGAGGGGGCTTATTAGAGCTTTTACGATATTAGAAGGGAAAAATACAGTTCGAGTCATATTTTCGGAAACTTGATCTCAAAATTGTTCAACCTTTTAAGAGAGGCTCAAAATCGTTAAACAGGGGATCCGGAATATGGAGGTCTGGGGTGGGATTTTCAAGAAATCAATAAATGGGATGCATCTGTTTTGGACTCGAGAGTAGATCGGTTGGGGCACCAGATCTTGATTCGAGAAGAAAAAAGAATGACTTGGACAGAACTTAATTGAGATTGTTGTCAATAGAAATTAATATTCGGTGTTTGGAAAAAACAAGTTCAGATTGATCATATTTTTGTATTATGTTACGATTATAAGTTGCGTCAAAACTAGTTTGAATTATACAGTCAAGGTTGAGGAAAGCCCTCAAATTCATCCCCCCCCCCATTAAAATTCCCGTGTTGTTTCCAAAAAGATACCTTTTGCTCCTATGCAATTTAAAAGAGTTAAAATTCACTTGTAGAAAGTCGGACTTTCCCGAGCTCAAATTCTGTGCCAAGTTTTGAGCTCCTCTCTTCGGGATCCTTCGATAGCACTTTTTATTTTCAGGAAATGCCCCTTTAGCGTAATGAAAAAATGCCCTTGAAGTATTATGCCCCTCCTAAGTTTGAGATGCTTGCTACGGCCCTGTTCGATAAATACTTGTTTGGAACATTTCTGGTGAATAATGACCACTTTTATGACTACACGCATTTCTTTCGATAAGAAACTAAGAATTTGGGCCAGTGCTGAAAGTTTCTTAAAATTATCAGCTTTTGAATACTCACAGTTTCCTGCGAGTTTCTTAAAGGTTCCATATCATTCTTCATGTTCACTACCTGTTCCCTCGTGAACATTTCAAAACAAGGTGTTTTCAAGCCTTTCTAATGTTTGGGCATCACTCAAGCAAGTACCTTCCAAGTAATATGGTACAGGAAACAAATGAAAAGACAGTAAAAATATGTCAAGGATTTCCTTTATCAAAATTTCCAGTACTGGTGTTTCTGAAAGGGTCTGTTTCATCCAGCATGCCTCGCACGTGCCGTCTCTTGGTTGGCCTTTGTTGTCGCGATTTTCATGGCCCACGAAAATGGTGACAACAGAGGCCAACCAAGAGNATCTACGCTCATGTTTGCCCTTAAGAACAGTTTCTGGAATGCACAACGAGCGCGCTAGCTACCTGGGTTTCAGAGAAACTTTTGCTGCCTTGTTTGTTTTGATTTACTCGTTGAGAGAATTTCCTTTGTCTGCAATCGCTAATCGCTTTGAATTGAGGTGTCAACAAAAGTAACTCATGCTATTGTATTACAAAATCTGCCCTTGTTTGTGAAAGGTGTTAATTATTAATTAATTTCGATTTTTTACAGAAGCATATCAATTACTCGAAACATATTTCCCCAGTTAAGAAAGTAATATTGAATACTGTAGATGTGTGCTGCATATCCTTAAAGGGTAAGGTAAATCTTTATTTCATAAACATAATTTTTGATTTTAAATTTATTAAAAAATATCTGTTGAGTTTTTTATGGTTTCGATTTTCCTTACAGAGCAAATGCTGCCAAAGAACAAGAACGAAAAGCAATTTCCCAACCAAACAAAATCCACAGGCCAATCTTGCTGAAAGAAATAAAATTTCCACGTCTATCGCCCGCTCTTGGGCGCCGTAGCCCAGTTAAGCGTAGCCCAGAGGGGCGTAGTCCTGACAGACGAAGCCCTGCTCCTGACACACAAGGTGGAAGTGCCAAGAACTCTGAGGGCAAAGAGAGAATGGAACATTGGGTATGAAAGGGCTGCTGCATTCATGTTGTAATTTACCGTTGGCAGGTGTATGTTATCTGTTGCGCCCTCTTCTTAGTAGTGTTACTCTCGAATCCAGAATAGTGTCTGAAACAAATGGAATGGGTGGAAAGTTTTGCGAACCCTAACAGACGAAGGGTCCAGAATAGACTAGGTGGGTAGGTATCATTTACCACAACTGGAAATATTTACAAGTTTTATAAGATGAAAATAGATACAATACACTGGAGTATTTCCCTATCATACAAAACGCAAATCGAGACTCGTAAATGGCAACTAATTTAAAACTCTATTAAGCCCCCGGGGGCTTATTTAATGTCGGACACTCCAGAGAGGGGCTTTAAAGAGAGGGGGCTTATTAGAGCTTTTACGATATTAGAAGGGAAAAATACAGTTCGCGTCATATTTTCGGAAACTTGATCTCAAAATTGTTCAACCTTTAAGAGAGGCTCAAAATCGTTAAACAGGGGATCCGGAATATGGAGGTCTGGGGTGGGATTTTCAAGAAGTCAATAAATGGGATACATCTGTTTTGGACTCGAGAGTAGATCGGTTGGGGCACCAGATCTTGATTCGAGAAGAAACAAGGATGACTTGGACAGAACTTTATTGAGGTTGTTAACAATATAAATTAATATTCGGTGTTTGGAGAAAACAAGTTCAGATTGATCATATTTTTGTATTATGTTACGATTATAAGTTGCGTCAAAACTAGTTTGAATTATACAGTCAAAGTTGAGGAAATCCCTCAAATTCATCCCATCCCTAAAATTCCCGTATTGTTTCCAAAAAGATGCCTTTTGCTCCTATGCAATCAAAAAGAGTTAAAATCCACTTGTAGTTGTAGCCAGTCGGACTTTCCCGAGCTCAAATTTTGTGACAAATTTTGAGCTCATCTCTTCGGGATCCTTCGATAGCACTTTTTATTTTCAGGAAATGCCCCTTAAGCGTAATGAAAAAATGCCCTTGAAGTATTGTGCCTCTCGTAAGTTTGAGATGCTTGCTACGGCCCTGTCCGATAAATACCGGTTTGGAACATTTCTGGTGAATAATGACCACTTTTATGACTACACGCATTTCTTTAGATAAGAAACTAAGAATTTGGTCCAGTGCTGAAAGTTTCTTAAAATTATCAGCTTTTGAATACTCACAGTTTCTTGCGAGTTTCTTAAAGGTTCCATAACATTCTTCATGTTCACTACCTGTTCCCTCGTGAACATTTCAAAACAAGGTGTTTTCAAGCCTTTCTAATGTTTAGGCATCACTCAAGCAAGTACTTTCCAAGTAATATGGCACAGGAAACAAATGAAAAGACAGTAAAAATATGTCAAGGATTTCCTTTATCAAAATTTCCAGTACTGGTGTTTCTGAAAGGGTCTGTTTCATCCAGCATGCCTCTCACGTGCCGTCTCTTGGTTGGCCTTTGTTGTCGCGATTTTCATGGCCCACGAAAATGGTGACAACAGAGGCCAACCAAGAGGNCATGTTCACTACCTGTTCCCTCGTGAACATTTCAAAACAAGGTGTTTTCAAGCCTTTCTAATGTTTGGGCATCACTCAAGCAAGTACCTTCCAAGTAATATGGTACAGGAAACAAATGAAAAGACAGTAAAAATATGTCAAGGATTTCCTTTATCAAAATTTCCAGTACTGGTGTTTCTGAAAGGGTCTGTTTCATCCAGCATGCCTCGCACGTGCCGTCTCTTGGTTGGCCTTTGTTGTCGCGATTTTCATGGCCCACGAAAATGGTGACAACAGAGGCCAACCAAGAGACAGAGGCATGCTGGATGAAATAGACCCTTTAATTTTTGGCAATCTGAGAGTTGAATTTCTTATGGGCAGTTTCTTATAAAAAATAAGCGTACAACATTATTGGACCTTCTAAGTTTGAAAGGCTTCAACAAGCTTCTTTTTAATGTTCACGAGGGTGCAGGAAATGAGATGAAGATTGTTGTATGATTCGTAAGATAGTAAGATACTAGTGAGAAGCTCCGAGAATTCAAAATCTGATAACTTTGAGAAACATTCCATCATAGACTATGATTCAATACTGTACTTGCTCAAATTCTTAGTTTCCTGTAAGAAAAAATACGTGTGATCATTTATGAATGCAAACATACAGTCAATTATTCAATTATTCCTCGAGTCAATACTGTAAGACACTATGAAAGTTTTGAAACATTTGAATTTAACTAAACTGTTGCAGATTTTCGTAAAAAAAACTCCATACATATCATTGGAAAGCATGTACCGTAAAAACCCGCGAATAAGAACCTAGTGAATTAAAAACCTACAGGCTGAAATTTTGCAATTAAACCCCAATTATATAAGAACCCATTCAGCCTGGAATTTGAAATAGGTTCTTATTTTTAGAGAGCATGGGTTCTTATTCACAACAGAAATTTGTGGAAGAATAAAAAATGTTTATATTACCTGGTGAGAAGCTTTTGAAAGATTTTCTCTGGATTATATAAACATTTCTGATTCTTCCACAAATTTCTGTTGGGGAATATTACCTCATAAACTCAACTGATGTGAACTGACAGTAAATAATAGGCCTGAAGTTTGAATCTGAAGAAAAGAAATTCCTGAATGCCATGAATAAAATAAGAACCAATTTAAGAACCTGAATAGCCTCATTTCCCACTAAATACCCAAAACATAAGAACTTAGTTAGGCTGACTTGCAAAATTGTAGGTTCTTATACGCGGGTTTTTACTGTAATTTGTATTATTTTCGTGCGGTACTAGTTGTAAAATATAGAATTGCCATTCCATGCAGCTTCGTACTTATAATGCAGTATAGTCAAAAAAGTGTAGCTAATTGAGGTAGGCCTACTCTTCTGTTGGAAAAAGTACGAGGGGAATTTCAGTAGACATTTCGGAGCTCCTGGGTTTTAAAACTAATGTTGCAGAATTCGAAATCATCAATACTTAGCGTCAAAATACTCTCCTCCGCCGGACGGACCACGGAACCATGGACTACAGAACTACGGAGCCAAGAACTATGGACGAAGGAACTAGAAACCGGCGGAGGAGAGTAGCGTCCAAATGATTTTCGTTTTGAACATCACCTTCTCCTTTATCTTTGTGAAAATCGAAATTGTTTTGAAGGGTATTTACAAGGACACCGTGACGAAACCCTAAGAATAATGTTAACGTAAAAAGCAGGAAAATTTTCTAATTAGCAAATGCTGGTTCCCCGGGGGAGGGGGGGGGGGTACTTAGTATATTTTGCTTACAGGATGTGCACTCCTTCCCAAGTATCGTGTTCACCTCTTTTCTAACGTTGGGTATCAAAAGTGTTATTTCATTGTTTTTCCATGAATTTCCTACGTTTTTGGAGTATATTTTTCACCTATTTGTTCTAAAGCCAGCTATCATTTCGAGGGAAAAATTATAAAGCCGGATGAAAAATTATTTCTTGGAGTGCACACCCCCGTTCAATTGAAAGTCAAATACCCCGCCCCCCCCCCACCACCCTTGGGCTGGTCCTGGAAAACGGGAAACACTCCGGTGCCTGAGGTTCTATCCGAAGTGTCCCGAAAATAGTTTACATCTGAAATCCCGATAAGTAAATTATATTTTGGCATTTTTCTTACCATTATCGATAACTTGGTTGCAGGGCTATGAATAAGGCAAACGTTACGGTTGCTCTCCAACTAAAAGCAGAACCGCTATTAGACTGATAATATTTGTCTAAGTTTTGCTCCATTGAATTGAATTATTTTTTACTGTATAGTCATTCCTTCGTTGAAGCGGAATGGGTAGTGTGGGGGGAGGGGGTAATGGAGCGAAAACAAGGACTCATCGTCACAAGTCTAAGCCGCTATCACTGAAGAGCTAAAATGCCAGCGAAGCCAGGCGGTGGTCAATTCATCCATAGCAAAGTTGCACGCTGGTTTTCCATAAAGACAGGACTGCGAAGACTTTCTCAAGGGACCATCATATTAGATATAAGTTGTTCGTTTTGGGACATCGTATTACTTCATCAGTTAACAAGAGAATTGTTTACTTTAATTGAAAATCAAAAGCGTAATTGTAACAATGACTGTTTCATTGCATTGAAAGTCAATTCCCTAGAGCACCTTTGAAGCAGCAGTAGATTCTGTTGACAGTTCTTTGCCCGTATTTTTGTTGAATGAAAATTAATTGGCGAGTTCACTACTACTGGTGGTGGGGATATCGAGGGTTGCCATGCCGTAGCAGTTTCTGCCATCTTCAAACTCTTCTGTCATGGTAGCTCTGGTGTTGGCTCAATGCAAAATTGTTGTTTGCTGATTAATTGCTGCACAGTAAAGTTATCGGTAAGGAAATACCAATATTTTATCTAGAACGCAAGAAAATGAGTGCGATTTTCGGGGTAATTCGGTTAAATTTCACGGCATGTTTTCAAACCGACCTTTAGTGACACGAGCCATCGGAAAAAGATTTCCGCATGCACGATGGATGTATTTGGCCAATTCCTCTCTGCTTGTAAAACGGGCTAGAAGGGTAGCATTACCACTCCGGGGAGATGGAAGGCACTCTCGTGACTTTGTAGCAGGTAGGCCTAGTGCCGCTGAACGTGGTATAAGTTTTCAGCAATTTGCTTCCGAAATTCTCTTACCTCCCGGGAGGTCCCTCCAGAGAGAGCTCCCTCAGGAAAGGCGAAAGGATTTTTCTATTTAAGGGCAGCTCTTTGATTGGAAAAATTTCCTGGGTTCGTTTAGGATTGAATCTGACAGCGAAATTAGTTTGATTTTTAGTGCTTTTGTTAAACTGTCTGTAACACATAATTCAGCTTACATTTATTGTTCGTTATACCTACACTATACTGTAATTTTTGCATATATTATTCTTAGTGTATTCTTAAATTGTCGTTCGATATTTTCATGTCTTTCAGTCTTCAACATTTGTTTGAAGTCCAACCTAGATAATTTTAGCTAACTTACGAGAATTAAGATTTTAGAACACATTATGTTAGCGTACAGTAACTGCATTATTACATAACATTTACCTCATATCCCTGTGAATCTTTTTTGACTTTGGTATCCGTTCTGACACGATAACATAATATGTTATCTGGGTTCTTACTATAGATTGAGGCAGCATAAAGAAAAATTAATCATTGTGTATAAAGTGGCTTGATGCCGACTGACTGTGATTATATATCCAAATTTTCATTAGTTACCATTGGTCGCAAATAAGGATGCTGCAACACCATATGCATTTGCTTTTACACTCATTTTTTTTATAAGAAACCACTTGTAAGAAACGGTAGGCTCAATTTTTCGAAAGTTAAGAAACAACCCTACCTGAATTGAAAAAGCTAAGAAACCTTTGTAATTTACAATTTCAATTTTCCTATCGCAATCAAAAATGTTTTGACAGTGTAAAGTTATAGCAACTGTTTGGACACTATTTTGAGTGCGAATTATGTTATTTACTTGTTTTGAGATCGTACTAGTAATTTGGGAGTCCTTTAGACAAGACAAAATGAACTCTACACTTCTGGCATTAACAGTATAAGAAACAAATAAGAAACTTTTGCTGCAAAATGGCCCAAAAATTTAAGAAACTGCCTACCATCACCGGACCTTAGTTTCTAATAAAAATGAGTGTATTCTTTGAAAGTGTAGCCTATTTGAAATTTATGGTACCAGGTGACCCAAAAATTAGTGACCCAACGCAATCTGTTGTAAAGAAAAAAAGTAAGTGGCCGATGGAAATGTTTCAAACGTTGTTCTGTTGCTAACAGACAAGCCTACTACGTTATGAGTTATGAGTATTTTTCGCAGTTTTTTTGGGCACGGTAAATTTCCGAATTAAGGATTTCGAGGAAAAGGGCATTCCCAAAATCCCCAAAAATTCATCAAAAACAGAGGGTCGATTTAAAGCCATCGCAGATCTTCTAAACAACGAGAAGGGTGTTTCATTTCGGCCTGGGAATATTTTTAGGTACCTTGGGACTATAAATTTGCTCTGAAAACTTTTGACTGAGTTGCCTATTCCCAGGCTAACATGAAACACGTCTTTTTGAAGATCTGAAATGGCTTTAAATCGATCCCCTGTTTTTGACAACTTTTTGAGGATTTAAGGCACGCACTTTTCCTCAAAATCCATAATTCAATGCGCCGAAAAAAATGCGAAAAATGCTCATAACGTAGGCTAGTCTTTTTGCGACAAAACGACGTTTGAAGCATTTCAATCGGCCACTTAATTTTTTCTATAACAACTTGCGTTGGGTCACTTTTTTCTGGGTCACCCGGTAACCCAGAGAAAAGATCCCACTTTCAACCGGCAGCAACAGAACAATTTGATGGATAAGAAAAAATCGAGTGTTGTTTGATGGCTGAGTGATTGAAGTATTTTTCATAATTTTGTATTGCGTTTTTATGAGCACTGAAAACATAGGTAAATTCGACTTTACGATAATTTCCTGGTTGTAAAATGCCTGAAAAGGGCCTAAAACTCTCGATCAAATCATGAAAAAACTTCTCGTGCAGCACAATAAATTTTTGAGCGAGATGAATTACCTTGAGTACTGTTCTGTGTGAGGAGACTCCTTATAATTTGACTTCCTTTTCGCATGCTCATGCAGTTAGCCACAAAGGTTTAGGGGCATTACTTTCAACTTTCAACCTCGTTTACACTGTATAGTCGAGGCTGTTAGCAAAAATGTTGTGCAAAATCGGATACCAGCATGAAACTTGGGTCACTGTGGTAGTTTTGAGCGCTGAACAAGATAAGATGCAGACCCCAGCTGAAAAATGCCCCCAAGTGCTATTTTAAGACGGGGGGTACTAGGTCCCAAGCCCCCCAAAACGATAATTGTAATACTCTTGCTGCAAATAGTGATACCACCATGAAAATTGGTAGAAATGGACAATTTGATATGCTGAAAAAGATAAGATGCAGACCTCTGCTGAAAAATGCCCCAAGTGCTATTTTAGACGGGGGTACTAGGTCCCAAGCCCCCAAAAACGATAATTGTAATACGTTTGCTGCAAATAGTGATACCACCATGAAAATTGGTAGAAATGGACAATTTGATATGCTGAAAAAGTTAAGATGCAGACCTCTGCTGAAAAATGCCCCCAAGTGCTATTTTAGACGGGGGTACTAGGTCTCAAGCCCCCAAAAGCGATTATTGTAATACTTTTGCTGCAAATAGTGATACCAACATGAACCAGTACGTACACCTTTGGATCCGTAACAAAAAATGCAACG
>REGL01000377.1:118015-130516 GCA_004194395.1 Aurelia aurita complex sp. Pacific | reverse complement strand
AATCATACTGCAAAAAAGCATCTATGCTTGCCAGATCAATTTCTTTGTGCATACAATGCTTCTAGTTTGGTCATAAATGACAGAAAGAAATGCACACTATCATTGGAGACTTCGATGACGATGAAAAATCTGAAAATTTTGACTGTTAGGCAAGATTGAGGATTTTGCTTAAAAACTATAGCTCAAAATAAGGTTTTTTAGCGTGTAATTTTTCTACCTGGTTGCATCAAAAGCAAACATTTTAGCATCTATTAATATTTTTGGGTCTTTGACAAAACAAGTCAAAAAGAAAATTTTATAAAAGGTTTGATAATCAATTTTTAGTGATTTTTTAAACGGGAGTACTTTTTTTGGGACACCCGGTGGTAGATTAACGATCGCAGATTTTATATATACTTCTAAAATATTCCCTTTTTCCAACGATTGCTGTGATACAAACCGATTTCGAGGGGGGATTCAGAAAGGTCTTTCACCCAAAGACCAAAACTGCACTGCGAAATTGCAGCAGCGTCCTTTGTCTTCAATTAACTAAACAGGAAATTTCGCATACAGATATCGACATTGGCTATTGGAATGTCTTTGTCTAACCCCATGTTTGTTTGGTTTCGACAGCAAAGCCTCTTTAACTTTTGGTTGCAAAAAATCAGCAGCGCAGTGTAGAATCCGTTATTAGAGCTTGCGGTCTGTTTGTATGTATAAAATCTGACCGTACTTCAAGTTCTACAATTCTGTGCCATTCAAGCCATCCTTATTTCGGGTTCAATAAAAATGCACTTTTGAAAGGCTACGCTAAATCGTAAACTTCACCGATTTTTACGATTTTCATTCTAATCTTTAGCGAAAATCCAGATTCTAGATTCTTGGATTTTTATAAATTCTTTAATCTTTTGTTTCTTGAGCTACAAGTAAGTTTCCGAAAACACTAAATGCGATAAACAACGTTGATTAAATATTCTAAAGACTCGAAATGAGTCGACAGAGAGGCAATGTTTACGTGGTGGATTAGTTATGATCTGTTGCACGAGCGTTCATTAAATAGTCAGTAAATCATGAAAATAAATAACACGGTCAACAGTGATCCAGAAGGGAGAGAAGAAATAGCAAGTATGGAAATTTGAAAATCAGTTTTGTGTGGCTTCCAGTTGAAGCAATTCCATAACGAATCAAAATAGCATGGGTTCCAAATCTGACAAAAAGAGGTTGGTGTAAAATTGTGTGACCTATTTCTTTGAATTAAATAAGTTGAAAGAAATTTTAGTTATTTTGCTTAATTCTACCGTTTAGACTTTTTAGAAATCTTCTATATTTTCAGAATTAGAGAGTTTTTATTCTTTTTTAAGAATTCAAGAAAAGTTCATCGTAATTTCTAAACTTTTTGAAGAGGCTTAAACTAATTTTAAAGAAAACCTTAGTTTAAATGAACGTCTACAATCGAGCACAAGTCTTTCACTCTTTTGGTTCACGATTAAGAAGTTTGATGACGTCAGATCCTCCAATGAGTTGAAATATAAAACACCGTAAATTCTCGAATAAGCCCCCACCCCAAGAGGTTTTTTGCGAAATAAACCCCCACCCTCGAATAAGCCCCAATGGGGGATTAACCAAAAAATTTCATATCCTTACAAAAATTTTATAAATTTCAAGTTATCACTCAATTCATTGCTCAATTACACAAAAATACAACTGTTTTTACTATTTTCAAATTCTTGTCAAATATTCTCTTCTTTGACTGACTTTCTTCGTGTTATTTTCAACGTACTCGGGCTAAGATATTGCGTCGAAAACAATATATCCCAATAGATATGCTGTTTAAAGCATACTGACCAGCCTCAAGTAAAAGAAAAAGATTAGTCCTGGTAATAATTTTGACTGCTACTAAATACACCCCCATCCCAAAATAATATTTGCAAACTAATCAAGGATTTACGGTAGGCTGTAATTTCGAAAATATTCAAGATTCCTGAAAAGTCCAGTGGTAGAATTTTAGCGAGGTAGCTAGCATAATTTTCTATCGAGCCATTCAATTCAAAGAAAGAGGTCATAGGATCTCATACAACTTTTCAAAAGATTTGCATCTATGCTGCAAAAATACATCACAAAATACGAGGGTGATTTTTCAAGTAAATTCTAAAATCGAGAGCTACTTTCGGAGAAAGTTTTAACAACTGCTTCAAGCCGAATCGTTCAAAAAAAATTACGGCCACTCTATTTTCAGATGGAACTTTATTATTTTGTTCACTTTTTATGATTTTGTCCTACCTGGCATTCTGGATCACTGTGTGGCACACCAGTTGTTCTCCACTAATATCTTGTTGCCTATGCACATACATGTTTTCATAATTTACGTTGCTGATTAGAATTCGGAATTTCCTTTTTTAAAGAAAAACGGTCTGATAGCTTGCCTGATTCGCAAAGTTCTCTGACTTGAAGTGCTGCACGTTGAAATATTGTCCTCTGGAAATTTCTTCTGGTAAATGTCAGGATAATTCTTTTTGAACTGCAAAATGAAATAGATGATCATTAAGTAACACAATTTATCAAGTATTTCTTAAGAAGTGAGGTACTGAAGGTAACATCATCTCAAAATCGTTCCCAGGTCTACAATCCTTGATCAGACTTGCTATCAATACAAAAAATAGAGCAAAAAAGCTGTGTGACAGTCCCAAATGTATGAAATATGCAGAAGCCCCTTTCTTTACCTGCAAAATGTTTGAGCAATAAGATGGAGATGGACTGAGAGGATTTGATTTTGTTACCTCTGGGGCTGAAGTTTTAGTAAATTTGATCAAGCATTTTTTGGACCTGTTTTTATAAAATAACCTAATAACCTGAGAAAGTTATGATGAATTGTGATAACCTAAACTTCATATCCTGGTTGACATGTTGACTGTAGAGTGTATGAATATCATCAGATTATAGGAATCTAAGGGGCCCATCACATGAGAAACTCGTACTGGTTTGAAATTTCAGATCGGCTAGAAACTTAGCAGTGTCTACTATTTTGTGTTGCGTTTACATGGAATTTCAGACCGGTCTGAAATTTTACTAGCGTCAGATTACGCGTGGTTGAATGCATTTTGAGGCAGCTGTGATAATGGTTTCCTTTCTCGTGTTTTGGATTTGGGCCTATTTTCATCATGTAGCGCCCAGTGATCAACGACACAAAATGTTGTTAAAGTTGATAATCAACGGTATCATGCTGACTGTTTGTCCTGCGTTATAAATCCATTTTGGTTTGATGTTTCAAATACTGCTTCAGAACCAGAAATTAAAACAGGAGGCTGACCTGCTTCCTTCAATCTCTTATGCTTAGTCTCTTACTTTAAGCATGGTTTTAGTTTCTTGCGTCCATTCGTTTGACGACCAAACAATGAAAACGGTGCCCCCAATGGTGTAATTATCACCTCCGCAATTATGTTTATAAGTTTTAGTTCGCCCCGATCAGAAAAAAACCTGTTTCAGGTCCACCTGAGTTTTCAGATCGGTCTGAAAGACCGAAACGAACCCAGACCGGCAAGAGTTTCCCTTCGCCTGCTCTCATGCAAACACTCTAAGCGTTTTGACCAGACATCGAAGTGAACTCCGACTTTCAAATTAATAAATATCTTAAAAGTTACAGTATTTCAAATGTCTGAATAGTTTTCTAATTCACCCGGTAGTAACACGCTATCACTCAAAAATGATACATTCTAAGCATCGATTTCATGGTATTTTCCTCAAAATAAAAACAATAACATTTGATGAATGAGGTCTTTGAATTCCCCGAAATTTAAAATCATCCGAGGACAAATGAATGAATGAATGAATGAATGAATGAATGAATGAATGAATGAATGAATAAATGAACGAATAAGGTCTTTGAAGTAATCTAACAAAAAACAATTTCCAAAAGCAGTAACAATCTCAAATACTGTTGATTTTTCACAAATTTCGTGATCGTGCTTAACAAACTGGGGCACCAGAGTTTTCTTAGACTTGCCCCAAGTCTATTTCATCAACAAAGATAGACTTATTACAATTGACCAAATAGACTTGGGGCAAGTCTCGAATTTTCTTTGTCTTACCTCTTTCAATCGCTTCTTCTTTATCTTCGGATGTAGTGTATCATCTCCAACAATCAAATTCAGTAAATCTGACAGTGCCTTCTTCGTGCAATCTTCAGCTTGCTTTGCAAATTCGTTCTTTGTATATTGTACGCAGTAACTGATTGGCCTTTGAGGTCGCTTGTTCCATAGGTCTCTTTTTATGACTGCTTGCTGGTTTTCTTGCTCCTTATAATAAACAAGAATCGATATTAGAAAAACAGAAATATTTGGGCATGAAATAGGCATTTGGGTAATCGGCATGCATTGCTCTTGTGGATCTCNTCCATCATTCCACACTCCATGTTTTACAGATAGCCGAAAGTACACATAAGTAATATTCAATTGTTAATAGTTCTGAGAATTCAAAGTACTTTTATTAGAAATGTTGACAAAGGCTCAATGTAATAATGATCATCCTAGTAATTAAAATCTGATAATTGCAAGAGGCTTCTGGCACTGGCTGAAGCTGTTCTTTTCTGTTTAACCCTATCAGGCCTAGGGTATTTGATGCTCTAGGAAGACTAGGGGCGGGGGGCTTATTCAGCCCCCCTGTTTTATTTCCGTTCTGGACGATGTAGAGCCTTGCAATTGGGCATGTGCATAGAACATCATGATCTGAACCCAAAAATGAAATCTATTTTTAGTTATGTCACGTGACGTGCTCATGACGTCACAAAATAGAATTTTAAAAGTCAATAAGGTTCAGTACTAAAAATGTTCAATCGTTGATTGTGAGAAAGCGAAAAGTAATAAGGACATGGTTCCAATTTTAGTGTATTCCATGGTTGAATAGCTTTGCTTTGCAAAGAAAATTTTTTTAAAGTGATGACGTCATCACACAGGAATTCAAAGAGTATGCGCATGCGTACAGCCAAAATACGCATAATCATACATTTAAATTAAAAGCAAATTCCGCAGTTAGATAGAGGATCAAAAGTAGAATATATTCCTCCAATTTCATTGTTTTCCTGCATTTGCTGTACATTTTATTAGCATTTATTGAAATTTTGCAAAGACATCTCTCAAAAATTGATCGCGTTTACCCCCTGGAATGAAATTCCTTTTTCTAAAAAGTTAATTTTGATTATAAGAAGGATACAAACTAAAAGTCAGAAACTTTCAGCGTTGTAAGTGCACTTGGGAAAAATCCACTGAAGAAAAGCTGCTAGGGGGGCTGATTGAGCCCCCCCAGGCTTGATAGGGTTAAGGACGTGTATATGGGCTAATTCTGCGTGTCTGCGTGGGCCTCTCTTGCTTTTTTCAGCCCCTCCATTCTCCTCGCTTTTGCTGCCAGTTGGCCTTCTTCATCATCGCTATGTGGTGGAGACTGTATTTTGTTTTATATATTTTTTAGCATTTCCTTGTTGCTTGTATAAAGGGAACTGTCCCTCCTTGCTCTTTTTATGTACTCATTTCTCGTGATGAAAACTTGCAGGACCCTAAACACTCATTTTTAAAGTGTTTAAATCTGAATATGGGAAAGTCCTTACGTGATTCAAACAGTTCAATTTTTTTCTCTTTCTGTCTTGTCCCCTCATAGTTTCACTTTGTTTAATCTTAAGGCTTGCGTTCTTGTTATTATAATACTGCCTTATCCGGGCGTGAATGTCCATTGTGCATTGAATTGGCACTCCATTTGCAGCCAAATCTTTCGCCACAGCATCATGCAAACTCCTTTTTTCATTTGGTTGTAAATTTTCAACTGTGCTTCGGCTTATTGTGCATTGGGCATAATTTTTTGTGAATGCAATCTGCAAAGCAACCTACAAGAAATTAGACGAATTATCAAAATTCGCAACAATTGAAGTGGTATTCTGTAAAAACTCTATTAAGCCCCCTTGTCCATTAAACTCTCTCTCTAATAAGCCCCTCCCCCCTGAGCCAAGATTTCAAGTAAACCCCTATGTATTAAGCCTCCCACTTATATCAAATTTCAGTGCTTTCCACAGATTTCCCATTTATTGAGGTAGATAAGGATGCATCAAAGTTGTCAAGTACAATAGATTATATTTTTGACCTAGCCGTTTAACTATGTCAATTCCCCTTAATTTTGATGTACTTTGAGATAAAACTGTGTCAAAATGATGTATTTGACTCGTACAATTATACGTATGAATCTGCAAAATATGGTATAAAAGAACCAAAAGCTATCATATGTATTCCTGTCAATAACCCTCCTCTCTAATAAGCTCCCCACATCAAGTCACCAGATCTTGCCTAAATTACACAAAGGGGAACAATTATGGGCACATCAAATTTGCAACACCAGTGCTTCAGGCTATGTCATCCGTCCATCAGATATTTTGCTTCTCAAAAGTGATAAAGTCGTTTTAAACAAACAATATTGTGTTCAGGATGCTGCTGGGTCGATATTCTTGAAGAATATTGTCATTGATTACTCCCAAATGCGTTTTCTGGCATAGCTGTCAATTTTAAGTTCATTTAATGTTAAAATTCAAGTTATAAGGTTAAGTACGGAGATAAAATCCTCTGGCTTTGAAGCAATTAGTGATTGTGAATTTCTTTCTGAATAAATCAGCAACAACTTGTCAGATTTACACAAACTCGGTGCAAAACTCTAAGTTGAAATCTCTCCTATTCACAAATCTGAAAAACAGGAAAGTTACATTTATGGCTCCTCCACAGTAGCCACTCAAACAGTGCACATGTTTTTGGGACACCCTGTCTGACATTTAAAAGGCTATTAAGTGTCCTAGACAGCGAAAAAAAACTTTGTTTGGATTGCACGCCATCACACACCTACAATTTTCAAAGCGTGAGAATTGCAGCACGCTACCAAATTTCATATTACGAGGACCGAAATAATAGAAGTTCAGGCAAAGCGCGAACTGTGGTTAATCGATATATATGCACTACCCATGATTCAAACATGATTCATTCCACTCTTGGAGACCTCACCAATTCATGAAATTCATGTTTGTATATCAATGGCTTTAAAGAAACGCGCAAAATCCCAGGTAAACCGATAGATTACTGAAAGGAAGACATTATACACGACTACTTAGCTAGTTAGTTTGCGAATTTTGAGTAATGAGGTGGTGCGTGGGCAATAGTGCCGCTTGTTTGAATAGAAGATTAAAGGGTTTGTACAAGGTTAATTAAAGGGCTTGCATCAGAGAATCTACCAGGTGAGTTAGAAAAAAGGATCCCCGCTTGGAAGGCCACTGCTCCATGAATATCAAAGCAATAATATAGAAAAATGTCTTGTTTTATTGCCAATATGTTCAATTAGCTTCAGTAAATTACCTGGCCTTAATTGCCCATTCCTTCCCGTGGATATGGGTGATTTTCTGCAGAAAGCCCCTGCAAAAACGAATGAAAACAATGAGCACACTTTCCTTCCTAAAATTGATCACACTCACATAAATTCATGTATTTTGTCATCTTGGGAGAATGGAATCCCCCTGAATAGGTCATTGATACCAGGGGGGGACTTGTCCATCCTCCCAAGAGGATAGCACATGCTAAAACATTCACAAGTCATTGCTGTAAGGCCAATGTAAGGGAAATGTAAGGGAATTTTGTTCATGATTTTTGGCACGTTTTGAAGGTATTTATAAGAGGCTTTCTGCAGAAAATCCATCATAATTTCAGAATGGAGTAGCCAATTTCAGTCTGGTAAATTTTATAGTAGATTTTAACATTTCTACCATAAAACTATATATTTGCCGATATCATTGTCTTGATATCCAGGGAGCCATGACCTTTCAAACGGGGATTCTTTTTTCTGACTAACACAGTAAAAATATGCAATCCAATTTAAGTTGCACACAAAGTCAACAAAGGGTAGTGTAAGAATAAGATATTTATCTTGATGTCTTTATGAAACTTTGCTGGGCTAGTACCCAAGCCCCCCGGGTGGTATATATTAATATCTCATATGTACTCTGCTACTCGTTGTGCAGAAAGGTTAAGCATCAAATCTTCAAATAAATCAGCTTTTATACTCAAAATAAAGAACAATTTTACCGCAGAAGCGTTCAAGTTTTACACATGCAACCACATTGAGTTTGCAACCCTCAACATCCAACGCAGATAGCGGACAAGGTGAAACTTCTTCTGCAGTTATACCTATGGCAATGGCAAGTTCATCCAATCCTACGACAGACAACTTGCAAGTTTTTGTCAACTCCAGAATGGCTGAGCTGTTGAAAGAAGTCAAAGAAAGCATGCAGACGCTGGTACATGGCGAGGAGATAGCAGTTCTACCAAGACAATCTTCTCCAGCCAGCTTAGCGAATGTTCCAACGATGACACTGCCTGCCCCTTTCACAGGAATGACACAAGAAATGACATCTCTCCATTCACTTGGTGCACAACCATGTCTGCGACTACAACAGCAAGGGAACATCCTGTGACAGTCTCAGCAGCACCAGCAAGTTTCTGCCCATTTGATCAGGGTTTCACTCCAGATGTCCCAGCAAATTTCGTGCAAACCATTTAAAGTGGTGAGTTTTTGGATTTATTGAAACTTCTTCCAGAGAACTTACATAATCTTGCTAATAAGGACAATTTCTATCATCTCTTCATGGGCCAAGAGTCCACATTGTGTTTCAAACAAGGAAAGAAACCCATAAAAAAGAGCAGGGACATCGAAAGCTGGACAACTGCTTTCACCTGCTACATATGAATAATCCTCGATAAATTCCCAGCCCGAGCAAGAGACTTGGTAGCCTAGCTGGACCTTATCCGCTCTGCAGCAGCATACCACCAGTCAATGGGGTGGTTATTGTATGATGAAAAATTCAGAATGAAGGCAGCCAATGATAATTCTGTAAGTTGGTCCAGAATCGATCTGCATCTATGGATGCGGATCTTTACTAGTAGAGTCAATTATCAAGGATCCGTGACAGATGTCTGGGGAATTAGGTTTGAATGCATTTGGTAGGGCAGAAAAACCTGCTGATCAAAATTAGCTGGGGTATCGCTCTCAAAAATGTAGGTGTGGCCAACAGGGCGTCTCTTTCAAAATGGCTGCCATTTTCACTCAAAACCTTGCCTTTTACATACATTCTGATGCACAGAAAAATACCGGATGAGTCAGAAAAACGTGGGGTGTTTGGCAGACTGTGATGTCGCATTTAGCCACCCAACCGCTGCAAACTATATTATTCCATGCAGCAGCCATACATGACTTAGATCATAAACTTTTCCCTATCAAAATCGATCCTGTGATTCATTATTTAAAAAATATTTTCCTCCTAAAACTTTGTATGGGAGTTTTGCAAACTTTTAACCCAAGCCCATTCAGCATTTTAGCCTTGCCAAAGCTGCAGGTGCACGTCGTATTGTCTGGGAAGCATGCAACAGTTCGGAAATAGTTTGTTCTCCCCTGGGATACCTTAACTTGTCCTGTGAAGAGAATATGTTTGAGAGACAGTAAAAATGCATGCTCCTTTGTGTTGAGAGAGATTTCTTTCAACAAGATCAACGGGATGTTTCAAGACAAAACTATTTAATTCTCCCCTGATAATAACACGTGTACCTGCAGCTTTGGAAAGGGTAAAATGCTGAAGGGGCGCTATGAACGATTCATAAGTTTGCAAAACTCCCATACCACGTCTTACAAAGGAAATATTTTCTGATTATCACATCTAGTGACCGATTTCAATGGGGAAAGGCTTATAATCTTAGTTAAACCTCTGGCTGCAAGAAAAAATTATTTCGCTACGATTGGGTGTCTGAACGCGACGTCACAATCCGCCAAACACCCCACATTTTTTTGACTCACTCGGTATTTGCCTCAAACATGTTAAAAAGTTGGAAATTAACAACCACTACAAGAAAAAAATATAAATTTCACCAAATCTATTTTGAGAACTAGTCATGTGACATTATTTACAACATTTTTATTTTCTTATTTCATCATTTTGTTCATGATTAAAATCTTCAGATTAATACTTTTGGTATAAGAAAGATTGCTTACCTTAAAATAATACCTTTTTAGACTATTTGATTTGGAGTGAAAGAGAGGCAAAGTCACGTGACTTGCAACACTTTGTGTGCAAAAGTTGGTTTGCAGGAAATGTAGTGGTGACTTGTTTGTGAATAGCCTGTAAAGTGACCTTCAAGCTGTGAAGGGATTAAATGTGGAAGGTAGAAATTTCCCAGCATGTAATGGTTTCAACCTGTCATTTCATGTAATCTAAGGATGACGAGTGATGACCTGCTTTCATTTGTAACCTGAGACTAACCTAAGAACACAAGAAAGATGTAAAAAGGTGTTTGGGATGATTTCTTTTGATCACATGGCCGAAGAATCAAGTGCTAAATTCTTGAAGAAGCAATTCCTTTCTGAAGGAGAAATCAAAGGTAAACACTTTAATTTTCTTGCCTTCTTGTTGGCTATTGTCAACATAAACTATTCCCAAAGCTTCTAAGAATTTTGTTAGGCCAAGCTCTCTGCAAACTGTTCAAGGGCTCAAAAAAAAGACAGGATGAAACCACAGCCGGTTAAGGGATACCAAGGATGCTTCGTGTAAATGGCCTCTCCGTTGTCACATCTACCTTTATCAGAAACTAAGAAATGGACCACTGGAACGTTCTTAGTTTATCAGATGTTGACTGGTGATCGTTTCTATTCTACCCGGTGAGTCAGAAAAAAGAATCCTCATTTGAAGGAAACTTAAGGATTGTACTTAAGGTGCCTCATATGTAATTATTTTCATTTAAGTTTCTGTAGGTACTGTAAGATGCAGCCAAATGAAACTTTGTGAAGTTGCTTTGAGTGATTTCTCAAAAACAAAAATCACATCATATTATGAAAAATTTGCATAATTTTGGGCGTGTCAATCCGTCAAATTCGAAACTTTGAGAAATTCTCAGAAAATCCATGGTTGTCCTAAAGGTGCAAAATTTGGCATGGAGGGCACTTGCCTCAATGTCCATGGGCCCTAGTAAACTATATTAGACATAGCTTTCGTTTTTAAAAAGATATGGGGATAATTGTGATTTCAATGTTTACGCATCATTGATCTCATTAACCTCATTATATTTTTGGACATCAGATTGAATTTTTTTCACTAGGGCCCATGCTACAGGGCATACTGAAAATACTTGTGAAACTTGGAGTTGATCAGCAATATAATTCAATTTTAAGAATTTACGAAAGTTTCCCAAAGCCCTATATTTCAAACTCTGAGTAAATCACCTTTAAAGTTCAAGTAGTGTTGATCATAATGTTTTAGCACATCAATATGCACCAGAAAGATAAATATCACCCGCCTGTTCTTTTTCTTTGTCCTCATATCCTTTTCTGGCAGATCTTAATTGTTTTCTTCTCTTTTTTCCTGTCTCACTTGACTGTCTCCAGCTGCTGTTCAATCTTTGTCGGTCTCGATTTCTTGCTGCCCTTCTCATAAACTTTCCGGGAGTAATGCCAAGCCTTTTCATGATAATTGATTCCTGTAGCTCCCTCATTATATTGTACAACTGCTGATGCTGCTGCTATCTCAATTGTATATACTTCTTTTGGACATCATTGCCAGATTAACGAATGAAGGCATTCATTGATATTTTGAGTCTGTCCGTGGAGGCACTTGCTCAAAAGGACATCACTGCTCAGATCTTTGAAAATCTTTATCAAAACCTCTTTTACTGCTTTGGGTATGCAGTTATGAGTCCTGTATGTTTTTTCTCTGTAACCTTATCTGATTGATATTTGCACCAACTCACTTCAGTTCGAGGACAAAACTTGTGTTGATCTTCCTCATCTGATGATTCTGAGCAATGAAATAGAATGGCCATTACTGACTTCTTCATAGAATAAAGACAACTGAAATTTTTGCCTAATTGCCATTCCATAATAGTTCTGCATCATGTTAATTGTTTTCTTTGTTAGTCTATTCCTCCCAATCAAAGGTTTCCCATCTGAAAGCTTTTGTCCTCTTATATCCTTAAGTAAATTTCGCAATCTTGTGCCCATCCGCTTTTGGACATGACCGATGCACTCCAACTTATCTATTTTAGTATTGTTTCCATATGGCTTGGAGTCAACAACACTTTGGTGAGCTTTGGTATCACCATCACCAATGTAACCAGTATATCTTATATTGTGGCAAGCCACTGATCTTTTAAACATGGAAATAGCTCCTGAAACCTCCATTGCACCAGCTGATTCCTTATGGTTTATGGAGCATGCATGGTGCTTGGTCAATCCTTGAGTTTCTTCTTTTCTCCTTTCCAAATACTTGCAGACTCTGGAAGATTTTGACAAAGCTTGTGTATCTACAATCTTGGCCAAAATACTTGGGACAAATCATAAAATTGCACTACTTCGGTCTTTGATTATGTGCCCCCCGCTCCCCCCTTCTCAAAGTTGCTTGAATCAAACGCCTTTCGACCTTCTCAACATTGAAGTAGGGGGAAGGGGGGATTAGGAGACTCTAAACGTATG